>CM077171.1:4487405-4519905 GCA_039654105.1 Coreius guichenoti
AATGCTTACAGCACCTGGTATTACAGTTCTCCCATTTATGACACTCATAAACTCATTTTTTTTTTTTTTTAATAAAACAAAAATGCTTACAGCACCTGGTATTACAGTTCTCCCATTTAAGACACTCTTACACTCTTTATTTATTTATTTATTTTTTAATAAAACAAAAATGATTACAGCACCTGGTATTACAGTTCTCCCATTTAAGACACTCTTAACCTCTTTTTTTTTTTTTTTTTTTAATAAAACAAAATTGCTTACAGCACCTGGTATTACAGTTCTCCCATCTATGACACTCATAAACTCATTTTTTTTTTTTTTTTTAATAAAACAAAAATGCTTACAGCACCTGGTATTACAGTTCTCCCATTTAAGACACTCTTACACTCTTTATTTATTTATTTATTTTTTAATAAAACAAAAATGTTTACAGCACCTGGTATTACAGTTCTCCCATTTAAGACACTCTTAAACTCTTTTTTTTTTCTTAATAAAAAAAAAATGCTTACAACACCTGGTATTACAGTTCTCCCATTTAAGACACTCTTAACCTCTTTTTTTTTTTTTTTTTTTTAATAAAACAAAATTGCTTACAGCACCTGGTATTACAGTTCTCCCATCTATGACACTCATAAACTCATTTTTTTTTTTTTTTTAATAAAACAAAAATGCTTACAGCACCTGGTATTACAGTTCTCCCATTTAAGACACTCTTACACTCTTTATTTATTTATTTATTTTTTAATAAAACAAAAATGATTACAGCACCTGGTATTACAGTTCTCCCATTTAAGACACTCTTAACCTCTTTTTTTTTTTTTTTAATAAAAAAAATTGCTTACAGCACCTGGTATTACAGTTCTCCCATCTATGACACTCATAAACTCATTTTTTTTTTTTTTTTAATAAAACAAAAATGCTTACAGCACCTGGTATTACAGTTCTCCCATTTAAGACACTCTTACACTCTTTATTTATTTATTTATTTTTTAATAAAACAAAAATGCTTACAGCACCTGGTATTACAGTTATCCCATTTAAGACACTCATACACTCATATATATATTTTTTTTTAATAAAACAAAAATGCTTACAGCACCTGGTATTACAGTTCTCCCATTTAAGACACTCTTACACTGTTTTTTTTTTTAATAAAACAAAAATGCTTACAGCCCTGGTATTACAGTTCTCCCATTTATGACACTCATAAACTCATGTTTTTTTTTTTTTAATAAAACAAAAATGCTTACAGCACCTGGTATTACAGTTCTCCCATTTAAGACACTCTTACACTCTTTATTTATTTATTTATTTTTTAATAAAACAAAAATGCTTACAGCACCTGGTATTACAGTTCTCCCATTTATGACACTCATAAACTCATTTTTTTTTTTTTTTAATAAAACAAAAATGCTTACAGCACCTGGTATTACAGTTCTCCCATTTAAGACACTCTTACACTCTTTATTTATTTATTTATTTTTTAATAAAACAAAAATGATTACAGCACCTGGTATTACAGTTCTCCCATTTAAGACACTCTTAACCTCTTTTTTTTTTTTTTTTTAATAAAAAAAATTGCTTACAGCACCTGGTATTACAGTTCTCCCATTTAAGACACTCTTACACTCTTTATTTATTTATTTATTTTTTAATAAAACAAAAATGCTTACAGCACCTGGTATTACAGTTCTCCCATTTAAGACACTCTTACACTCTTTATTTATTTATTTATTTTTTAATAAAACAAAAATGTTTACAGCACCTGGTATTACAGTTCTCCCATTTATGACACTCATAAACTCATTTTTTTTTTTTTTTAATAAAACAAAAATGCTTACAGCACCTGGTATTACAGTTCTCCCATTTAAGACACTCTTACACTCTTTATTTATTTATTTATTTTTTAATAAAACAAAAATGATTACAGCACCTGGTATTACAGTTCTCCCATTTAAGACACTCTTAACCTCTTTTTTTTTTTTTTTTTAATAAAAAAAATTGCTTACAGCACCTGGTATTACAGTTCTCCCATTTAAGACACTCTTACACTCTTTATTTATTTATTTATTTTTTAATAAAACAAAAATGCTTACAGCACCTGGTATTACAGTTCTCCCATTTATGACACTCATAAACTCATTTTTTTTTTTTTTTAATAAAACAAAATTGCTTACAGCACCTGGTATTACAGTTCTCCCATTTAAGACACTCTTAAACTCTTTTTTTTTTCTTAATAAAAAAAAAATGCTTACAGCACCTGGTATTACAGTTCTCCCATTTAAGACACTCTTAACCTCTTTTTTTTTTTTTTTTTTTTAATAAAACAAAATTGCTTACAGCACCTGGTATTACAGTTCTCCCATCTATGACACTCATAAACTCATTTTTTTTTTTTTTTTAATAAAACAAAAATGCTTACAGCACCTGGTATTACAGTTCTCCCATTTAAGACACTCTTACACTCTTTATTTATTTATTTATTTTTTAATAAAACAAAAATGATTACAGCACCTGGTATTACAGTTCTCCCATTTAAGACACTCTTAACCTCTTTTTTTTTTTTTTTAATAAAAAAAATTGCTTACAGCACCTGGTATTACAGTTCTCCCATCTATGACACTCATAAACTCATTTTTTTTTTTTTTTTAATAAAACAAAAATGCTTACAGCACCTGGTATTACAGTTCTCCCATTTAAGACACTCTTACACTCTTTATTTATTTATTTATTTTTTAATAAAACAAAAATGCTTACAGCACCTGGTATTACAGTTCTCCCATTTATGACACTCATAAACTCATTTTTTTTTTTTTTTAATAAAACAAAATTGCTTACAGCACCTGGTATTACAGTTCTCCCATTTAAGACACTCTTAAACTCTTTTTTTTTTCTTAATAAAAAAAAAATGCTTACAGCACCTGGTATTACAGTTCTCCCATTTAAGACACTCTTAACCTCTTTTTTTTTTTTTTTTTTTAATAAAACAAAATTGCTTACAGCACCTGGTATTACAGTTCTCCCATCTATGACATTCATAAACTCATTTTTTTTTTTTTTTTAATAAAACAAAAATGCTTACAGCACCTGGTATTACAGTTCTCCCATTTAAGACATAGTTACACTCCTTTTTTTTTTTTTTAATAAAACAAAAATGCTTACAGCACCTGGTATTACAGTTCTCCCATTTAAGACACTCTTACACTCTTTATTTATTTATTTATTTTTTAATAAAACAAAAATGCTTACAGCACCTGGTATTACAGTTCTCCCATTTATGACACTCATAAACTCATTTTTTTTTTTTTTTTAATAAAACAAAAATGCTTACAGCACCTGGTATTACAGTTCTCCCATTTAAGACACTCTTACACTCTTTATTTATTTATTTATTTTTTAATAAAACAAAAATGATTACAGCACCTGGTATTACAGTTCTCCCATTTAAGACACTCTTAACCTCTTTTTTTTTTTTTTTTTTAATAAAAAAAATTGCTTACAGCACCTGGTATTACAGTTCTCCCATTTAAGACACTCTTACACTCTTTATTTATTTATTTATTTTTTAATAAAACAAAAATGCTTACAGCACCTGGTATTACAGTTCTCCCATTTAAGACACTCTTACACTCTTTTTTTTTTTTTTTTTTTTTTTTATAAAACAAAAATGCTTACAGCACCTGGTATTACAGTTATCCCATTTAAGACACTCATACACTCATATATATATTTTTTTTTAATAAAACAAAATTGCTTACAGCACCTGGTATTACAGTTCTCCCATTTAAGATATTCATACACTAATTTTTTTTTTTTTTATAAAACAAAAATGATTACAGCACCTGCTATTACAGTTAACCCATTTAAGACACTCATACACAAAAAAAAAATTTTTAATAAAAAAAAAAATGCTTTCAGCACCTGGTGTTACAGTTCTCCCATCTATGACACTCATAAACTCATTTTTTTTTTTTTTTAATAAAACAAAAATGCTTACAGCACCTGGTATTACAGTTCTCCCATTTAAGACACTCTTACACTCTTTTTTTTTTTTTTTTTTTTAATAAAACAAAAATGCTTACAGCACCTGGTATTACAGTTATCCCATTTAAGACACTCATACACTCATATATATATTTTTTTTTAATAAAACAAAAATGCTTACAGCACCTGGTATTACAGTTCTCCCATTTAAGACACTCATACACTCATATATATATATTTTTTTAATAAAACAAAAATGCTTACAGCACCTGGTATTACAGTTCTCCCATTTAAGACACTCTTACACTGTTTTTTTTTTTAATAAAACAAAAATGCTTACAGCACCTGGTATTACAGTTCTCCCATTTAAGACACTCTTACACTCTTTATTTATTTATTTATTTTTTAATAAAACAAAAATGTTTACAGCACCTGGTATTACAGTTCTCCCATTTAAGACATAGTTACACTCCTTTTTTTTTTTTTTAATAAAACAAAAATGCTTACAGCACCTGGTATTACAGTTCTCCCATTTAAGACACTCTTACACTCTTTATTTATTTATTTATTTTTTAATAAAACAAAAATGCTTACAGCACCTGGTATTACAGTTCTCCCATCTATGACACTCATAAACTCATTTTGTTTTGTTTTTTTTAATAAAACAAAAATGCTTACAGCACCTGGTATTACAGTTCTCCCATTTAAGACACTCTTACACTCTTTTTTTTTTTTTTTTTTTTTAATAAAACAAAAATGCTTACAGCACCTGGTATTACAGTTATCCCATTTAAGACACTCATACACTCATATATATATTTTTTTTTAATAAAACAAAAATGCTTACAGCACCTGGTATTACAGTTCTCCCATTTATGACACTCATAAACTCATGTTTTTTTTTTTTTAATAAAACAAAAATGCTTACAGCACCTGGTATTACAGTTCTCCCATTTAAGACACTCTTACACTCTTTATTTATTTATTTATTTTTTAATAAAACAAAAATGTTTACAGCACCTGGTATTACAGTTCTCCCATTTAAGACATAGTTACACTCCTTTTTTTTTTTTTTAATAAAACAAAAATGCTTACAGCACCTGGTATTACAGTTCTCCCATTTAAGACACTCATACACTCATATATATATTTTTTTTTAATAAAACAAAAATGCTTACAGCACCTGGTATTACAGTTCTCCCATTTATGACACTCATAAACTCATTTTTTTTTTTTTTTAATAAAACAAAAATGCTTACAGCACCTGGTATTACAGTTCTCCCATTTAAGACACTCTTAAACTCTTTTTTTTTTCTTAATAAAAAAAAAATGCTAAAAGGCACCTGGTATTACAGTTCTCCCATTTAAGACACTCTTACACTCTTTATTTATTTATTTATTTTTTAATAAAACAAAAATGCTTACAGCACCTGGTATTACAGTTATCCCATTTAAGACACTCATACACTCATATATATATTTTTTTTTAATAAAACAAAAATGCTTACAGCACCTGGTATTACAGTTCTCCCATTTAAGACACTCTTACACTGTTTTTTTTTTTAATAAAACAAAAATGCTTACAGCCCTGGTATTACAGTTCTCCCATTTATGACACTCATAAACTCATGTTTTTTTTTTTTTAATAAAACAAAAATGCTTACAGCACCTGGTATTACAGTTCTCCCATTTAAGACACTCTTACACTCTTTATTTATTTATTTATTTTTTAATAAAACAAAAATGTTTACAGCACCTGGTATTACAGTTCTCCCATTTAAGACATAGTTACACTCCTTTTTTTTTTTTTTTAATAAAACAAAAATGCTTACAGCACCTGGTATTACAGTTCTCCCATTTAAGACACTCTTACACTCTTTATTTATTTATTTATTTTTTAATAAAACAAAAATGCTTACAGCACCTGGTATTACAGTTCTCCCATTTAAGACACTCTTACACTCTTTATTTATTTATTTATTTTTTAATAAAACAAAAATGCTTACAGCACCTGGTATTACAGTTCTCCCATTTATGACACTCATAAACTCATTTTTTTTTTTTTTTAATAAAACAAAAATGCTTACAGCACCTGGTATTACAGTTCTCCCATTTAAGACACTCTTACACTCTTTATTTAATTATTTATTTTTTAATAAAACAAAAATGATTACAGCACCTGGTATTACAGTTCTCCCATTTAAGACACTCTTAACCTCTTTTTTTTTTTTTTTTTTAATAAAAAAAATTGCTTACAGCACCTGGTATTACAGTTCTCCCATTTAAGACACTCATACACTCTTTATTTATTTATTTATTTATTTTTTAATAAAACAAAAATGCTTACAGCACCTGGTATTACAGTTCTCCCATTTAAGACACTCTTACACTCTTTTTTTTTTTTTTTTTTTTTTTTATAAAACAAAAATGCTTACAGCACCTGGTATTACAGTTATCCCATTTAAGACACTCATACACTCAAATATATATTTTTTTTTAATAAAACAAAATTGCTTACAGCACCTGGTATTACAGTTCTCCCATTTAAGACACTCTTACACTCTTTATTTATTTATTTATTTTTTAATAAAACAAAAATGCTTACAGCACCTGGTATTACAGTTCTCCCATTTAAGACACTCTTACACTCTTTTTTTTTTTTTTTTTTTTTTTTATAAAACAAAAATGCTTACAGCACCTGGTATTACAGTTATCCCATTTAAGACACTCATACACTCATATATATATTTTTTTTTAATAAAACAAAATTGCTTACAGCACCTGGTATTACAGTTCTCCCATTTAAGATATTCATACACTAATTTTTTTTTTTTTTATAAAACAAAAATGATTACAGCACCTGCTATTACAGTTCTCCCATTTAAGACACTCATACACTCATATATATATTTTTTTTTAATAAAACAAAAATGCTTACAGCACCTGGTATTACAGTTCTCCCATTTAAGACACTCTTACACTGTTTTTTTTTTTAATAAAACAAAAATGCTTAGAGCACCTGGTATTACAGTTCTCCCATTTAAGACACTCTTACACTCTTTATTTATTTATTTATTTTTTAATAAAACAAAAATGTTTACAGCACCTGGTATTACAGTTCTCCCATTTAAGACATAGTTACACTCCTTTTTTTTTTTTTTAATAAAACAAAAATGCTTACAGCACCTGGTATTACAGTTCTCCCATCTATGACACTCATAAACTCATTTTGTTTTGTTTTTTTTAATAAAACAAAAATGCTTACAGCACCTGGTATTACAGTTCTCCCATTTAAGACACTCTTACACTCTTTTTTTTTTTTTTTTTTTTTAATAAAACAAAAATGCTTACAGCACCTGGTATTACAGTTATCCCATTTAAGACACTCATACACTCATATATATATTTTTTTTTAATAAAACAAAAATGCTTACAGCACCTGGTATTACAGTTCTCCCATTTATGACACTCATAAACTCATGTTTTTTTTTTTTTAATAAAACAAAAATGCTTACAGCACCTGGTATTACAGTTCTCCCATTTAAGACACTCTTACACTCTTTATTTATTTATTTATTTTTTAATAAAACAAAAATGTTTACAGCACCTGGTATTACAGTTCTCCCATTTAAGACATAGTTACACTCCTTTTTTTTTTTTTTAATAAAACAAAAATGCTTACAGCACCTGGTATTACAGTTCTCCCATTTAAGACACTCTTACACTCTTTATTTATTTATTTATTTTTTAATAAAACAAAAATGCTTACAGCACCTGGTATTACAGTTCTCCCATTTATGACACTCATAAACTCATTTTTTTTTTTTTTTAATAAAACAAAAATGCTTACAGCACCTGGTATTACAGTTATCCCATTTAAGACACTCATACACTCATATATATATTTTTTTTTAATAAAACAAAAATGCTTACAGCACCTGGTATTACAGTTCTCCCATTTATGACACTCATAAACTCATTTTTTTTTTTTTTTAATAAAACAAAAATGCTTACAGCACCTGGTATTACAGTTCTCCCATTTAAGACACTCTTAAACTCTTTTTTTTTTCTTAATAAAAAAAAAATGCTTACAGCACCTGGTATTACAGTTCTCCCATTTAAGACACTCTTAACCTCTTTTTTTTTTTTTTTTTTTAATAAAACAAAATTGCTTACAGCACCTGGTATTACAGTTCTCCCATCTATGACACTCATAAACTCATTTTTTTTTTTTTTTTAATAAAACAAAAATGCTTACAGGACCTGGTATTACAGTTCTCCCATTTAAGACACTCTTACACTCTTTATTTATTTATTTATTTTTTAATAAAACAAAAATGTTTACAGCACCTGGTATTACAGTTCTCCCATTTAAGACATAGTTACACTCCTTTTTTTTTTTTTTAATAAAACAAAAATGCTTACAGCACCTGGTATTACAGTTCTCCCATTTAAGACACTCTTACACTCTTTATTTATTTATTTATTTTTTAATAAAACAAAAATGCTTACAGCACCTGGTATTACAGTTCTCCCATTTAAGACACTCTTACACTCTTTATTTATTTATTTATTTTTTAATAAAACAAAAATGCTTACAGCACCTGGTATTACAGTTCTCCCATTTATGACACTCATAAACTCATTTTTTTTTTTTTTTTAATAAAACAAAAATGCTTACAGCACCTGGTATTACAGTTCTCCCATTTAAGACACTCTTACACTCTTTATTTATTTATTTATTTTTTAATAAAACAAAAATGATTACAGCACCTGGTATTACAGTTCTCCCATTTAAGACACTCTTAACTTCTTTTTTTTTTTTTTTTTTAGTAAAAAAAATTGCTTACAGCACCTGGTATTACAGTTCTCCCATTTAAGACACTCTTACACTCTTTATTTATTTATTTATTTTTTAATAAAACAAAAATGCTTACAGCACCTGGTATTACAGTTCTCCCATTTAAGACACTCTTACACTCTTTTTTGTTTTTTTTTTGTTTTTTATAAAACAAAAATGCTTACAGCACCTGGTATTACAGTTATCCCATTTAAGACACTCATACACTCATATATATATTTTTTTTTAATAAAACAAAATTGCTTACAGCACCTGGTATTACAGTTCTCCCATTTAAGATATTCATACACTAATTTTTTTTTTTTTTATAAAACAAAAATGATTACAGCACCTGCTATTACAGTTAACCCATTTAAGACACTCATACACAAAAAAAATTTTTTTAATAAAAAAAAAAATGCTTTCAGCACCTGGTGTTACAGTTCTCCCATCTATGACACTCATAAACTCATTTTTTTTTTTTTTTAATAAAACAAAAATGCTTACAGCACCTGGTATTACAGTTCTCCCATTTAAGACACTCTTACACTCTTTTTTTTTTTTTTTTTTTTTAATAAAACAAAAATGCTTACAGCACCTGGTATTACAGTTATCCCATTTAAGACACTCATACACTCATATATATATATTTTTTTTTAATAAAACAAAAATGCTTACAGCACCTGGTATTACAGTTCTCCCATTTATGACACTCATAAACTCATGTTTTTTTTTTTTTAATAAAACAAAAATGCTTACAGCACCTGGTATTACAGTTCTCCCATCTATGACACTCATAAACTCATTTTTTTTTTTTTTTTTTAATAAAACAAAAATGCTTACAGCACCTGGTATTACAGTTCTCCCATTTAAGACACTCTTACACTGTTTTTTTTTAATAAAACAAAAATTCTTACAGCACCTGGTATTACAGTTCTCCCATTTAAGACACTCATACACTCATATATATATTTTTTTTTAATAAAACGAAAATGCTTGCAGCACCTGGTATTACAGTTCTCCCATTTATGACACTCATAAACTCATTTTTTTTTTTTTTTAATAAAACAAAAATGCTTACAGCACCTGGTATTACAGTTCTCCCATTTAAGACACTCTTACACTCTTTATTTATTTATTTATTTTTTAATAAAACAAAATTGCTTACAGCACCTGGTATTACAGTTCTCCCATCTTTGACACTCATAAACTCATTTTTTTTTTTTTTTAATAAAACAAAATTGCTTACAGCACCTGGTATTACAGTTCTCCCATTTAAGACACTCTTACACTCTTTATTTATTTATTTATTTTTTAATAAAACAAAAATGTTTACAGCACCTGGTATTACAGTTCTCCCATTTAAGACACTCTTAACCTCTTTTTTTTTTTTTTTTTTTAATAAAACAAAATTGCTTACAGCACCTGGTATTACAGTTCTCCCATTTAAGATATTGTTACACTACTTTTTTTTTTTTTTTAATAAAACAAAAAAGATTACAGCACCTGGTATTGCAGTTCTCCCATTTAAGACACTCTTAACCTCTTTTTTTTTTTTTTTTTTTTAAAAATCAAAAATTCTTACAGCAACTGGTATTACAGTTATCACATTTAAGACACTCACACACTGTTTTTTTTTTATAAAACAAAAATGCTTACAGCACCTGGTATTACAGTTCTCCCATTTATGACACTCATAAACTCTTTTTTTTTTTTTTTTAATAAAACAAAAATGCTTACAGCACCTGGTATTACAGTTCTCCCATTTTAGACACTCTTACACTCTTTATTTATTTATTTATTTTTTAATAAAACAAAAATGCTTACAGCACCTGGTATTACAGTTCTCCCATTTATGACACTCATAAACTCATTTTTTTTTTTTTTTAATAAAACAAAAATGCTTACAGCACCTGGTATTACAGTTCTCCCATTTAAGACACTCTTACACTCTTTATTTATTTATTTATTTTTTAATAAAACAAAAATGATTACAGCACCTGGTATTACAGTTCTCCCATTTAAGACACTCTTAACCTCTTTTTTTTTTTTTTTTTAATAAAAAAAATTGCTTACAGCACCTGGTATTACAGTTCTCCCATTTAAGACACTCTTACACTCTTTATTTATTTATTTATTTTTTAATAAAACAAAAATGCTTACAGCACCTGGTATTACAGTTCTCCCATTTAAGACACTCTTACACTGTTTTTTTTTTTAATAAAACAAAAATGCTTACAGCACCTGGTATTACAGTTCTCCCATTTAAGACACTCTTACACTCATATATATATTTTTTTTTAATAAAACAAAAATGCTTACAGCACCTGGTATTACAGTTCTCCCGTTTATGACACTCATACACTCATTTTTTTTTTTTTAATAAAATAAAAATGCTTACAGCACCTGGTATTACAGTTCTCCCATTTAAGACACTCTTAAACTCTTTTTTTTTTTTTTTTTTTTTAATAAAACAAAATTGCTTACAGCACCTGGTATTACAGTTCTCCCATTTAAGATATTCATACACTAATTTTTTTTTTTTTTATAAAACAAAAATGATTACAGCACCTGCTATTACAGTTAACCCATTTAAGACACTCATACACAAAAAAAAAATTTTTAATAAAAAAAAAAATGCTTTCAGCACCTGGTATTACAGTTCTCCCATTTAAGACACTCTTACACTCTTTATTTATTTTTTTATTTTTTTTATTAAAACAAAAATGCTTACAGCACCTGGTATTACAGTTCTCCCATTTATGACACTCATAAACTCTTTTTTTTTTTTTTTAATAAAACAAAAATGCTTACAGCACCTGGTATTACAGTTCTCCCATTTAAGACACTCTTACACTCTTTATTTATTTATTTATTTTTTAATAAAACAAAAATGCTTACAGCACCTGGTATTACAGTTCTCCCATTTAAGACACTCTTAACCTCTTTTTTTTTTTTTTTTTTTTAATAAAAAAAATTGCTTACAGCACCTGGTATTACAGTTCTCCCATTTATGACACTCATAAACTCATTTTTTTTATTTTTTTTATTTTTTTTAATAAAACAAAAATGCTTACAGCACCTGGTATTACAGTTCTCCCATTTAAGACACTCACACACTCATTTTTTTTTTAATAAAACAAAAATGATTACAGCACCTGCTATTACAGTTAACCCATTTAAGACACTCATACACAAAAAAAAAATTTTTAATAAAAAAAAAAATGCTTTCAGCACCTGGTATTACAGTTCTCCCATTTAAGACACTCTTACACTCTTTATTTATTTTTTTATTTTTTTTATTAAAACAAAAATGCTTACAGCACCTGGTATTACAGTTCTCCCATTTATGACACTCATAAACTCTTTTTTTTTTTTTTTAATAAAACAAAAATGCTTACAGCACCTGGTATTACAGTTCTCCCATTTAAGACACTCTTACACTCTTTATTTATTTATTTATTTTTTAATAAAACAAAAATGCTTACAGCACCTGGTATTACAGTTCTCCCATTTAAGACACTCTTAACCTCTTTTTTTTTTTTTTTTTTTAATAAAAAAAATTGCTTACAGCACCTGGTATTACAGTTCTCCCATTTATGACACTCATAAACTCATTTTTTTTATTTTTTTTATTTTTTTTAATAAAACAAAAATGCTTACAGCACCTGGTATTACAGTTCTCCCATTTAAGACACTCACACACTCATTTTTTTTTTAATAAAACAAAAATGCTTACAGCACCTGGTATTACAGTTCTCCCATTTAAGACATTCTTAAACTGTTTTTTTTTTCTTAATAAAAAAAAAATGCTTACAGCACCTGGTATTACAGTTCTCCCATTTAAGACACTCTTACACTCTTTATTTATTTTTATATTTTTTTTAATAAAACAAAAATGCTTACAGCACCTGGTATTACAGTTCTCCCATTTGACACTCATAAACTCATTTTTTTTTTTTTTTAATAAAACAAAAATGCTTACAGCACCTGGTATTACAGTTCTCCCATTTAAGACACTCACACACTCATTTTTTTTTTTTTTTTTTTAATAAAGCAAAAATGCTTACAGCACCTGGTATTACAGTTCTCCCATTTAAGACACTCACACACTCATTTTTTTTTTAATAAAACAAAAATGCTTACAGCACCTGGTATTACAGTTCTCCCATTTAAGACACTCTTACACTAATTTTTTTTTTTTTTTTTTTAATAAAACAAAAATGCTTACAGCACCTGGTATTACAGTTCCCTTTCGTTCAGTCACTCCGAGTAACGTCAGTGACTGACGAATGGGGGTTTCGCTTAGAAGCCTATCATCTTCGAGATCTAAAAAACGCCCAATGGCAGCGCCAATGCCATGGGCATGCGGAATTTGCATAGCGTAACTCCGCCCCACAGCGTGGGTATATAAGGAAGTACGCTGGCAACATCGCATTATGTTTCTGCTTCGGAGCCAAGAGTATCTCTTCACTCCTCAAGCCTTCTGAGTATCGTCAGCTTCTTCGAGACGAACAGCTTTCCAGTTGGTGTTGGTGTGACGGCGTGTTCCAGCGATCGTTTACTGCCTGCCTGCTGATCTGTGCAGTGGTCTGCATTCAGCCGGTATTCGGTCCCTGGGCGCTTCGGCATCACTGCGAAGCTTCCTCTCTTAAAAGAGCTCACACTTGGCACGTCTTTTTCAAGATGTCTCGCCAGTGTGCTTCTGGGTGCGGTCGATATCTGCCGCCCTCTGATGGGCACAATCACTGCCTGATGTGCTTGGGCTTTCAGCATGCTCAGGCAGCGTTTGTGGATGAGACATGTTCCCACTGCGGGGACATGCCCATCTCGGTGCTGCGGTCGAGACTCAATGAGCTCCGTAGCCGCCGGCACAGTTGCCTCAGTCTGCTCGCCGCCGAGGGCGCCCTCCCGCGGCTCCCGCCCCTCCCGCGCCACCCAAGCAGCAGCCTTCACCTGGGCCGCGCCGTGGAGGACGCCGTAGGAAGGCGCCCCAGTCCGCTCCAGCCCCGCAGCCCGCCAAGCGCCAGGCTAAGCGGCGCTCCTGACGCGGACAGCTCAGGGATGGGCAGTTCTTTCCAGGAGATGGTAGCAGGACCACTCCTTCCCCCGGTGGAGGGCCGGGGGAGAATCCTTTGTTCCGCTGCTGGCCCCCGGGTCAGCAGCACCCTTTTATGGTTAAAGAAAGAACTGACTTACCCATCCCTGAGCGACCAGAGACCGATGGCAGTGTGCGCCGCCCCCGGGCCACGCCACTCTCGTCCCTCTCTGACGCCAGTCTCCTCTCAGAGCAGACCCCAGTGGAACGCGCGTCCTTCCCTGGTCTCCTCTGTCAGGACGCGGCTGATGACCGTGCCCCCACACCGGGACGCTACGCCTCCCACGTCTGGGCCGGTCACGCCGCCTCGCTGCCCCACCCGGGGTACGTCTATGGTTCGCATGACCCCGCTGGTGCAGTTTCTGGGAGCCTGGCTTCAGCTCCCTGGACTGTCCCGCTGGGTCGCGAAGACCATCAGGCTCGGCTATGCGATTCAGTTCGCTCAGGCTCCTCCTCGTTTCCGGGGAGTCCGATTCACCATAGTGGGGCCCTATGCCCCCCTCATGCGTGCGGAGGTTGCTACCTTGCTGGCGAAGGGTGCGATCGAGCCTGTCCCTCCAGCCGAAATGGAGTCCGGCTTCTACAGCCCTTACTTCATTGTACCCAAGAAAACCGGTGGGTTACGACCGATCCTGGACCTGCGCGTCCTGAACCGATCCCTTCACAGGCTTCCGTTCAGGATGTTGACAGCGAAACGCCTTTTCGAATGCGTTCGTCCAGCAGATTGGTTTGCAGCGATCGACCTGAAGGACGCCTACTTCCATGTCTCCATTCTTCCTCGACACAGACCGTTCCTACGGTTTGCTTTCGAGGGGCGGGCATACCAGTACGCGGTCCTCCCATTCGGGCTAGCTCTGTCCCCTCGCGTCTTCACGAAGATTGTCGAGGCAGCCCTTGTGCCACTCAGGCAACACGGGGTTCGCATCCTGAACTACCTCGACGACTGGCTGATCCTCAGCCACTCTCGAGAGCAGGTGTGCGAACACAGAGACCTGGTGCTCCAGCACCTAGCCCGTCTGGGCCTTCGGGTCAACTGGGAGAAGAGCAAACTCTGCCCAGTGCAGAGGATCTCTTTTCTCGGTATGGAAATCGACTCGGTCGCCATGTGTGCGCAGCTTACGAGCGAGCGCGCGCAGTCACTGCTGACTTGCCTTCGTCAAATCGAGAGCAAGAGTGCGGTTCCACTGAAGTTATTTCAGAGGCTCCTGGGGCATATGGCATCTGCAGCCGCGGTAACGCCGCTCGGTTTGCTTCATATGAGACCGCTTCAGCACTGGCTTCGCGATCGAGTCCCGAGATGGGCATGGCAGTCGGGCACGCTCCGGGTCCCAGTGACTCGGGCCTGCCTGCAGACCCTCACCCCGTGGTCGAACCTCAGTTTTCTACGGGCCGGTGTGTCCTTAGAACGAGTTTCCAGGCATATTGTTGTGTCAACAGATGCCTCCACCACGGGCTGGGGTGCCATGTGCAATGGACATGCTGCCGCGGGCTCCTGGACAGGACCCCAGCGCCTCCTGCATGTCAATTGCCTCGAGTTGCTGGCAGTACGGTTCGCCCTGCACCGCTTCCGAGCGCTGCTCAAGGGTCAACACGTGCTAGTCCGGTCAGACAACACGGCCACAGTAGCGTACATCAACCACCAGGGTGGTCTGCGTTCCCGCCGCATGTCTCAACTCGCCCGCCATCTCGTCTTATGGAGTCAGAAGCACCTGAGGTCCCTTCGTGCCATCCATATCCCGGGAGTCCTGAACCGTGCAGCCGACGAGCTCTCACGGCTTCAGCCACTTCCTGGAGAATGGAGACTCCATCCCCAGACGGTTCAGCTGATTTGGGAACAGTTCGGCGACGCACAGGTAGATCTGTTTGCCTCCCACGACTCTTCCCATTGCCGCCTGTTTTATTCCCTGACCGAGGGCCCCCTCGGCACGGACGCTCTGGCGCACAGCTGGCCGCGGGGCCTCCGCAAGTATGCGTTTCCCCCAGTGAGCCTTCTTGCACAGCTTCTGTGCAAGATCAGGGAGGACAAGGAGCAGGTCATTTTGGTCGCCCCGTATTGGCCCGGCCGGACCTGGTTCTCCGAACTCGTACTCCTTGCGACAGCCCCTCCCTGGTCGATTCCTCTGAGGAAGGACCTCCTTTCTCAGAGACGGGGCACCCTTTGGCACCCGCGTCCCGATCTTTGGAACCTCCACGTGTGGCTCCTGGATGGGACGCGGCAGGTTTGAGTACCCTACCACCTCAGGTGGTGGCTACCATCACTTCCGCTAGGGCCTTGTCTACTCGACACGCCTATGCGTTGAAGTGGAACCTCTTCGTCACCTGGTGTTCTTCTCGCCAAGAAGACCCCTGGAAATGCCCGATCGGGTCCGTGCTCTCATTCCTCCAGGAAGGGTTGGAACGAAGGCTGTCTCCTTCCACCCTCAAGGTTTATGTGGCCGCTATTTCTGCCTACCACGACCTTGTGGAGACGAAAAAGGTAAGTCAGCACGACCTGGTCATCAGGTTCCTGAGGGGAGCGAGGAGACTGAATCCTCCTCGCTCTCCCCTCGTACCCTCTTGGGACCTCGCAGTAGTCCTAAGCGCTCTGCAGAGGGCTCCCTTTGAGCCATTGCGGTCAGTCGAGCTTAAGTTCCTGTCTATGAAGACAGCGCTCCTGACCGCCTTGGCCTCCATCAAGAGGGTAGGGGACCTGCAGGCATTTTCGGTTGACGAAGCGTGCCTGGAATTCGGGCCGGCCAACTCTCACGTGATCCTGAGACCCCGGCCTGGATATGTGCCCAAGGTTCCCACCACTCCCTTCAGGGACCAGGTGGTGAACCTGCAAGCGCTGCCTTTGGAGGAGGCAGACCCAGCCTTGGCACTGCTCTGTCCAGTACGCGCCCTCCGTGCTTACGTAGACAGAACGCAGTGTTTCAGGACCTCAGACCAGCTCTTTGTCTGTTATGGTGGGAAGCTGAAGGGAAAGGCTCTCTCCAAGCAAAGGTTGTCTCACTGGATAGTGGACGCCATTGTTTTGGCTTACCAAACGCAGGGGCGCCCATGCCCCCTTGGGGTCAGGGCTCACTCCACCCGGAGTGTGGCCTCCTCTTGGGCTCTAGCGCATGGCGCCTCGCTGACAGACATTTGCAGAGCTGCAGGCTGGGCGACACCCAACACATTCGCCAGATTCTATAATCTCCGAGTGGAGCCAGTGTCCTCTCTTGTACTCGCCTCTACTAGTGGCCGGTAATGGACTAGGCTCAGGTGTCTTCGCTTGCTCGCCATTCCACTCCACGGACTGGATACGTGCGATATTTTCCTCAGGTAGTTTCCCTGAAGCCCTGAGTTCCTCCAGCACTGTTGATGCCGACACCAGTACGTCTGCCCACTCGCTCAGGCCCTCGTGTTGGCTAGGTGCCACCGTGTGCATGGTTCCCCCGTTGGGCGACCCCCACATGTGTATTCCCACTGTAAGTCTCCCTGAGCAGGTGTCTTTCCCTTGGCAAGCCCCTTGCCACCCCTGGGGGTAAAATTCTTCCACCTTCGGCTGGTTACCCCAGAGTTTCCCATATGTAGCCCTGAGCGGGTCATATGTGTTCTTAAGTCCTCCCTACGGGTAGGCATTTGGCGCATACTTCCACCTGGAATATGCTTCCCAGTGTACCTTGGTATTCCTGTGTTAAGTGGGAGTCCTTCGTCCGTACTAGCTTACGACAGGGAGCTCACGCTTACGCAGGGCACTGGATGACAGCCGAGTGGCGTGATTATATTGGGACCCCCATTCGTCAGTCACTGACGTTACTCGGAGTGACTGAACGAAAGGGAACGTCTCGGTTACGTATGTAACCCTCGTTCCCTGAGGAGGGAACGGAGACGTAACGTCCCTCTGCCACTTCCGCTGTACCGCTGGAACAGCCGGGAGTTCAGTCTTGGCTCCTCAGCAGGTAAACATAATGCGATGTTGCCAGCGTACTTCCTTATATACCCACGCTGTGGGGCGGAGTTACGCTATGCAAATTCCGCATGCCCATGGCATTGGCGCTGCCATTGGGCGTTTTTTAGATCTCGAAGATGATAGGCTTCTAAGCGAAACCCCCATTCGTCAGTCACTGACGTTACGTCTCCGTTCCCTCCTCAGGGAACGAGGGTTACATACGTAACCGAGACGTTCTCCCATTTAAGACACTCTTAAACTCTTTTTTTTTTCTTAATAAAACAAAAATGCTTACAGCACCTGGTATTACAGTTCTCCCATTTAAGACACTCTTAAACTCTTTTTTTTTTCTTAATAAAAAAAAAATGCTTACAGCACCTGGTATTACAGTTCTCCCATTTAAGACACTCTTACACTCTTTATTTATTTTTTTATTTTTTTTATTAAAACAAAAATGCTTACAGCACCTGGTATTACAGTTCTCCCATTTAAGACACTCTTAAACTCTTTTTTTTTTCTTAATAAAAAAAAAATGCTTACAGCACCTGGTATTACAGTTCTCCCATTTAAGACACTCTTACACTCTTTATTTATTTTTTTTTTTTTTTAATAAAACAAAAATGCTTACAGCACCTGGTATTACAGTTCTCCCATTTAAGACACTCACACACTCATTTTTTTTTTTTTTTTTTTAATAAAGCAAAAATGCTTACAGCACCTGGTATTACAGTTCTCCCATTTAAGACACTCACACACTCATTTTTTTTTTAATAAAACAAAAATGCTTACAGCACCTGGTATTACAGTTCTCCCATTTAAGACACTCTTACACTAAT
Source organism: Coreius guichenoti (assembly GCA_039654105.1). Taxonomy (NCBI): domain Eukaryota; kingdom Metazoa; phylum Chordata; class Actinopteri; order Cypriniformes; family Gobionidae; genus Coreius; species Coreius guichenoti. The sequence goes on from CM077171.1 coordinate 4,506,077, forward strand.
TTTTTTTTTTTTTTTTTTAATAAAACAAAAATGCTTACAGCACCTGGTATTACAGTTCTCCCATTTAAGACACTCTTACACTCTTTATTTATTTATTTATTTTTTAATAAAACAAAAATGCTTACAGCACCTGGTATTACAGTTCTCCCATTTAAGACACTCTTACACTCTTTATTTATTTTTTTATTTTTTTTATTAAAACAAAAATGCTTACAGCACCTGGTATTACAGTTCTCCCATTTAAGACACTCTTAAACTCTTTTTTTTTTCTTAATAAAAAAAAAATGCTTACAGCACCTGGTATTACAGTTCTCCCATTTAAGACACTCTTACACTCTTTATTTATTTTTTTATTTTTTTTATTAAAACAAAAATGCTTACAGCACCTGGTATTACAGTTCTCCCATTTAAGACACTCTTAACCTCTTTTTTTTAAATTTTTTTTTTAATAAAACAAAATTGCTTACAGCACCTGGTATTACAGTTCTCCCATTTGACACTCATAAACTCATTTTTTTTTTTTTAATAAAACAAAAATGCTTACAGCACCTGGTATTACAGTTCTCCCATTTAAGACACTCACACACTCATTTTTTTTATTTTTTTTATTTTTTTTAATAAAACAAAAATGCTTACAGCACCTGGTATTACAGTTCTCCCATTTAAGACACTCACACACTCATTTTTTTTTTAATAAAACAAAAATGCTTACAGCACCTGGTATTACAGTTCTCCCATTTAAGACACTCTTACACTCTTTATTTATTTATTTATTTATTTTTTAATAAAACAAAAATGCTTACAGCACCTGGTATTACAGTTCTCCCATTTAAGACACTCTTAAACTCTTTATTTTTTTTTTTATTTTTTTTAATAAAACAAAAATGCTTACAGCACATGGTATTACAGTTCTCCCATTTAAGACACTCTTACACTCTTTATTTATTTATTTATTTTTTTTATTAAAACAAAAATGCTTACAGCACCTGGTATTACAGTTCTCCCATTTAAGACACTCTTAACCTCTTTTTTTTTTTTTTTTTTTTTAATAAAAAAAATTGCTTACAGCACCTGGTATTACAGTTCTCCCATTTATGACACTCATAAACTCATTTTTTTTTTTTTAATAAAACAAAAATGCTTACAGCACCTGGTATTACAGTTCTCCCATTTAAGACACTCTTAAACTCTTTTTTTTTTCTTAATAAAAAAAAAATGCTTACAGCACCTGGTATTACAGTTCTCCCATTTAAGACACTCTTACACTCTTTATTTATTTTTTTATTTTTTTTATTAAAACAAAAATGCTTACAGCACCTGGTATTACAGTTCTCCCATTTAAGACACTCTTAACCTCTTTTTTTTTAATTTTTTTTTTAATAAAACAAAATTGCTTACAGCACCTGGTATTACAGTTCTCCCATTTAAGACACTCACACAGTCATTTTTTTTTTTTTTTTTTAATAAAACAAAAATGCTTACAGCACCTGGTATTACAGTTCTCCCATTTAAGACACTCACACACTCATTTTTTTTTTAATAAAACAAAAATGCTTACAGCACCTGGTATTACTGTTATCCCATTTAAGACACTCATACACTCATATATATTTTTTTTTTTAATAAAACAAAAATGCTTACAGCACCTGGTATTACAGTTCTCCCATTTATGACACTCATAAACTCATTTTTTTTTTTTTTTAATAAAACAAAAATGCTTACAGCACCTGGTATTACAGTTCTCCCATTTATGACACTCATAAACTCATTTTTTTTTTTTTTTAATAAAACAAAAATGCTTACAGCACCTGGTATTACAGTTCTCCCATTTAAGACACTCTTAAACTCTTTTTTTTTTCTTAATAAAAAAAAAATGCTTACAGCACCTGGTATTACAGTTCTCCCATTTAAGACACTCTTAACCTCTTTTTTTTTTTTTTTTTTTAATAAAACAAAATTGCTTACAGCACCTGGTATTACAGTTCTCCCATCTATGACACTCATAAACTCATTTTTTTTTTTTTTTTAATAAAACAAAAATGCTTACAGCACCTGGTATTACAGTTCTCCCATTTAAGACATAGTTACACTCCTTTTTTTTTTTTTTAATAAAACAAAAATGCTTACAGCACCTGGTATTACAGTTCTCCCATTTAAGACACTCTTACACTCTTTATTTATTTTTTTATTTTTTTTATTAAAACAAAAATGCTTACAGCACCTGGTATTACAGTTCTCCCATTTAAGACACTCTTAACCTCTTTTTTTTTAAATTTTTTTTTTAATAAAAGAAAAATGCTTACAGCACCTGGTATTACAGTTCTCCCATTTAAGATATTCATACACTAATTTTTTTTTTTTTTATAAAACAAAAAAGATTACAGCACCTGCTATTACAGTTAACCCATTTAAGACACTCATACACAAAAAAAAAAATTTTAATAAAAAAAAAAATGCTTTCAGCACCTGGTATTACAGTTCTCCCATCTATGACACTCATAAACTCTTTTTTTTTTTTAATAAAACAAAAAAGATTACAGCACCTGGTATTACAGTTCTCCCATTTAAGACACTCTTACACTCATTTTTTTTTTTTTTTTTTTTAATAAAACAAAAATGCTTACAGCACCTGGTATTACAGTTCTCCCATTTAAGACACTCACACACTCATTTTTTTTTTAATAAAACAAAAATGCTTACAGCACCTGGTATTACAGTTCTCCCATTTAAGACACTCTTACACTCTTTATTTATTTATTTATTTTTTAATAAAACAAAAATGCTTACAGCACCTGATATTACAGTTCTCCCATTTAAGACACTCTTACACTCTTTATTTATTTATTTATTTTTTAATAAATCAAAAATGTTTACAGCACCTGGTATTACAGTTCTCCCATTTAAGACACTCTTAACCTCTTTTTTTTTTTTTTTTTTTAATAAAACAAAATTGCTTACAGCACCTGGTATTACAGTTCTCCCATTTAAGACATAGTTACACTCCTTTTTTTTTTTTTTAATAAAACAAAAATTCTTACAGCACCTGGTATTACAGTTCTCCCATTTAAGACACTCACACACTCATTTTTTTTTTAATAAAACAAAAATGCTTACAGCACCTGGTATTACAGTTCTCCCATCTATGACACTCATAAACTCATTTTTTTTTTTTTTTAATAAAACAAAATTGCTTACAGCACCTGGTATTACAGTTCTCCCATTTAAGACACTCTTAAACTCTTTTTTTTTTTTTTTTTTTTTTAACAAAACAAAATTGCTTACAGCACCTGGTATTACAGTTCTCCCATTTAAGATATTCATACACTAATTTTTTTTTTTTTTATAAAACAAAAATGATTACAGCACCTGCTATTACAGTTAACCCATTTAAGACACTCTTACACTCATTTTTTTTTTTTTTTTTTTAATAAAACAAAAATTCTTACAGCACCTGGTATTACAGTTCTCCCATTTAAGACACTCACACACTCATTTTTTTTTTAATAAAACAAAAATGCTTACAGCACCTGGTATTACAGTTCTCCCATTTAAGACACTCTTACACTCTTTATTTATTTATTTATTTTTTAATAAAACAAAAATGCTTACAGCACCTGGTATTACAGTTCTCCCATTTAAGACACTCTTACACTGTTTTTTTTTTTAATAAAACAAAAATGCTTACAGCACCTGGTATTACAGTTCTCCCATTTAAGACACTCTTAAACTCTTTTTTAATTTTTTTTTTTTTTTTTTTATAAAACAAAATTGCTTACAGCACCTGGTATTACAGTTCTCCCATCTATGACACTCATAAACTCATTTTTTTTTTTTTTTAATAAAACAAAAATGCTTACAGCACCTGGTATTACAGTTCTCCCATTTATGACACTCATAAACTCTTTTTTTTTTTTTTTAATAAAACAAAAATGCTTACAGCACCTGGTATTACAGTTCTCCCATTGAAGACACTCTTACACTCTTTATTTATTTATTTATTTTTTAATAAAACAAAAATGATTACAGCACCTGGTATTACAGTTCTCCCATTTAAGACACTCTTAACCTCTTTTTTTTTTTTTTTTTAATAAAAAAAATTGCTTACAGCACCTGGTATTACAGTTCTCCCATTTAAGACACTCTTACACTCTTTATTTATTTATTTATTTTTTAATAAAACAAAAATGCTTACAGCACCTGGTATTACAGTTCTCCCATTTAAGACACTCTTACACTCATTTTTTTTTTTTTTTTTTTTAATAAAACAAAAATTCTTACAGCACCTGGTATTACAGTTCTCCCATTTAAGACACTCACACACTCATTTTTTTTTTAATAAAACAAAAATGCTTACAGCACCTGGTATTACAGTTCTCCCATTTAAGACACTCTTACACTCTTTATTTATTTATTTATTTTTTAATAAAACAAAAATGCTTACAGCACCTGGTATTACAGTTCTCCCATTTAAGATATTCATACACTAATTTTTTTTTTTTTTATAAAACAAAAATGATTACAGCACCTGCTATTACAGTTCTCCCATTTAAGACACTCTTACACTCTTTATTTATTTATTTATTTTTTAATAAAACAAAAATGTTTACAGCACCTGGTATTACAGTTCTCCCATTTAAGACACTCTTACACTCATTTTTTTTTTTTTTTTTTTTTAATAAAACAAAAATTCTTACAGCACCTGGTATTACAGTTCTCCCATTTAAGACACTCTTACACTAATTTTTTTTTTTTTTTTTTTAATAAAACAAAAATTCTTACAGCACCTGGTATTACAGTTCTCCCATTTAAGATATTCATACACTAATTTTTTTTTTTTTTATAAAACAAAAATGATTACAGCACCTGCTATTACAGTTCTCCCATTTAAGACACTCTTACACTCTTTATTTATTTATTTATTTTTTAATAAAAAAAAAATGTTTACAGCACCTGGTATTACAGTTCTCCCATTTAAGACACTCTTACACTAGTTTTTTTTTTTTTTTTTTTAATAAAACAAAAATGCTTACAGCACCTGGTATTACAGTTCTCCCATTTAAGACACTCTTACACTCTTTATTTATTTATTTATTTTTTAATAAAACAAAAATGCTTACAGCACCTGGTATTACAGTTCTCCCATTTAAGACACTCTTACACTCTTTATTTATTTTTTTATTTTTTTTATTAAAACAAAAATGCTTACAGCACCTGGTATTACAGTTCTCCCATTTAAGACACTCTTAAACTCTTTTTTTTTTCTTAATAAAAAAAAAATGCTTACAGCACCTGGTATTACAGTTCTCCCATTTAAGACACTCTTACACTCTTTATTTATTTTTTTATTTTTTTTATTAAAACAAAAATGCTTACAGCACCTGGTATTACAGTTCTCCCATTTAAGACACTCTTAACCTCTTTTTTTTAAATTTTTTTTTTAATAAAACAAAATTGCTTACAGCACCTGGTATTACAGTTCTCCCATTTGACACTCATAAACTCATTTTTTTTTTTTTAATAAAACAAAAATGCTTACAGCACCTGGTATTACAGTTCTCCCATTTGACACTCATAAACTCATTTTTTTTTTTTTAATAAAACAAAAATGCTTACAGCACCTGGTATTACAGTTCTCCCATTTAAGACACTCACACACTCATTTTTTTTATTTTTTTTATTTTTTTTAATAAAACAAAAATGCTTACAGCACCTGGTATTACAGTTCTCCCATTTAAGACACTCACACACTCATTTTTTTTTTAATAAAACAAAAATGCTTACAGCACCTGGTATTACAGTTCTCCCATTTAAGACACTCTTACACTCTTTATTTATTTATTTATTTATTTTTTAATAAAACAAAAATGCTTACAGCACCTGGTATTACAGTTCTCCCATTTAAGACACTCTTAAACTCTTTCTTTTTTTTTTTTTTTTTTTTAATAAAACAAAAATGCTTACAGCACATGGTATTACAGTTCTCCCATTTAAGACACTCTTACACTCTTTATTTATTTTTTTATTTTTTTTATTAAAACAAAAATGCTTACAGCACCTGGTATTACAGTTCTCCCATTTAAGACACTCTTAACCTCTTTTTTTTTTTTTTTTTTAATAAAAAAAATTGCTTACAGCACCTGGTATTACAGTTCTCCCATTTATGACACTCATAAACTCATTTTTTTTTTTTTAATAAAACAAAAATGCTTACAGCACCTGGTATTACAGTTCTCCCATTTAAGACACTCTTAAACTCTTTTTTTTTTCTTAATAAAAAAAAAATGCTTACAGCACCTGGTATTACAGTTCTCCCATTTAAGACACTCTTACACTCTTTATTTATTTTTTTATTTTTTTTATTAAAACAAAAATGCTTACAGCACCTGGTATTACAGTTCTCCCATTTGACACTCATAAACTCATTTTTTTTTTTTTTTAATAAAACAAAAATGCTTACAGCACCTGGTATTACAGTTCTCCCATTTAAGACACTCACACAGTCATTTTTTTTTTTTTTTTTTTTTAATAAAACAAAAATGCTTACAGCACCTGGTATTACAGTTCTCCCATTTAAGACACTCACACACTCATTTTTTTTTTAATAAAACAAAAATGCTTACAGCACCTGGTATTACTGTTATCCCATTTAAGACACTCATACACTCATATATATTTTTTTTTTTAATAAAACAAAAATGCTTACAGCACCTGGTATTACAGTTCTCCCATTTATGACACTCATACACTCATTTTTTTTTTTTTTTAATAAAATAAAAATGCTTACAGCACCTGGTATTACAGTTCTCCCATTTAAGACACTCTTACACTCTTTTTTTTTTTTTTTTTTTTTAATAAAACAAAAATGCTTACAGCACCTGGTATTACAGTTATCCCATTTAAGACACTCATACACTCATATATATATTTTTTTTTAATAAAACAAAAATGCTTACAGCACCTGGTATTACAGTTCTCCCATTTATGACACTCATAAACTCATTTTTTTTTTTTTTTAATAAAACAAAAATGCTTACAGCACCTGGTATTACAGTTCTCCCATTTAAGACACTCTTAAACTCTTTTTTTTTTCTTAATAAAAAAAAAATGCTTACAGCACCTGGTATTACAGTTCTCCCATTTAAGACACTCTTAACCTCTTTTTTTTTTTTTTTTTTTAATAAAACAAAATTGCTTACAGCACCTGGTATTACAGTTCTCCCATCTATGACACTCATAAACTCATTTTTTTTTTTTTTTTAATAAAACAAAAATGCTTACAGCACCTGGTATTACAGTTCTCCCATTTAATACATAGTTACACTCCTTTTTTTTTTTTTTAATAAAACAAAAATGCTTACAGCACCTGGTATTACAGTTCTCCCATTTAAGACACTCTTACACTCTTTATTTATTTTTTTATTTTTTTTATTAAAACAAAAATGCTTACAGCACCTGGTATTACAGTTCTCCCATTTAAGACACTCTTAACCTCTTTTTTTTTTAATTTTTTTTTTAATAAAAGAAAATTGCTTACAGCACCTGGTATTACAGTTCTCCCATTTAAGATATTCATACACTAATTTTTTTTTTTTTTATAAAACAAAAAAGATTACAGCACCTGCTATTACAGTTAACCCATTTAAGACACTCATACACAAAAAAAAAAATTTTAATAAAAAAAAAAATGCTTTCAGCACCTGGTATTACAGTTCTCCCATCTATGACACTCATAAACTCTTTTTTTTTTTTAATAAAACAAAAAAGATTACAGCACCTGGTATTACAGTTCTCCCATTTAAGACACTCTTACACTCATTTTTTTTTTTTTTTTTTTTAATAAAACAAAAATGCTTACAGCACCTGGTATTACAGTTCTCCCATTTAAGACACTCTTACACTCTTTATTTATTTATTTATTTTTTAATAAAACAAAAATGCTTACAGCACCTGATATTACAGTTCTCCCATTTAAGACACTCTTACACTCTTTATTTATTTATTTATTTTTTAATAAATCAAAAATGTTTACAGCACCTGGTATTACAGTTCTCCCATTTAAGACACTCTTAACCTCTTTTTTTTTTTTTTTTTTTAGTAAAACAAAATTGCTTACAGCACCTGGTATTACAGTTCTCCCATTTAAGACACTCACACACTCATTTTTTTTTTAATAAAACAAAAATGCTTACAGCACCTGGTATTACAGTTCTCCCATTTAAGACACTCTTACACTGTTTTTTTTTAATAAAACAAAAATGCTTACAGCACCTGGTATTACAGTTCTCCCATTTAAGACACTCTTACACTGTTTTTTTTTAATAAAACAAAAATGCTTACAGCACCTGGTATTACAGTTCTCCCATTTAAGACACTCACACACTCATTTTTTTTTTAATAAAGCAAAAATGCTTACAGCACCTGGTATTACAGTTCTCCCATTTAAGACACTCTTACACTCTTTTTTTTTTTTTTTTTTTTAATAAAACAAAAATGCTTACAGCACCTGGTATTACAGTTATCCCATTTAAGACACTCATACACTCATATATATATATTTTTTTTTAATAAAACAAAAATGCTTACAGCACCTGGTATTACAGTTCTCCCATTTAAGACACTCTTACACTGTTTTTTTTTAATAAAACAAAAATGCTTACAGCACCTGGTATTACAGTTCTCCCATTTAAGACACTCATACACTCATATATATATATTTTTTTTTAATAAAACAAAAATGCTTACAGCACCTGGTATTACAGTTCTCCCATTTAAGACACTCATACACTCATATATATATTTTTTTTTAATAAAACAAAAATGCTTACAGCACCTGGTATTACAGTTCTCCCATTTAAGACACACTTACACTGTTTTTTTTTAATAAAACAAAAATGCTTACAGCACCTGGTATTACAGTTATCCCATTTAAGACACTCATACACTCATATATATATTTTTTTTTAATAAAACAAAAATGCTTACAGCACCTGGTATTACAGTTCTCCCATTTAAGACACACTTACACTGTTTTTTTTTAATAAAACAAAAATGCTTACAGCACCTGGTATTACAGTTCTCCCATTTAAGACACTGTTACATTCATTTTTTTTTTTTTAATAAAATAAATTATTACAGCACCTGGTATTGCAGTTCTCCCATTTAAGACACTCTTAAACTCTTTTTTAATTTTTTTTTTTTTTTTTTATAAAACAAAATTGCTTACAGCACCTGGTATTACAGTTCTCCCATCTATGACACTCATAAACTCATTTTTTTTTTTTTTTAATAAAACAAAATTGCTTACAGCACCTGGTATTACAGTTCTCCCATTTATGACACTCATAAACTCTTTTTTTTTTTTTTTAATAAAACAAAAATGCTTACAGCACCTGGTATTACAGTTCTCCCATTTATGACACTCATAAACTCTTTTTTTTTTTTTTTAATAAAACAAAAATGCTTACAGCACCTGGTATTACAGTTCTCCCATTTAAGACACTCTTACACTCTTCATTTATTTATTTATTTTTTAATAAAACAAAAATGATTACAGCACCTGGTATTACAGTTCTCCCATTTAAGACACTCTTAACCTCTTTTTTTTTTTTTTTTTAATAAAAAAAATTGCTTACAGCACCTGCTATTACAGTTCTCCCATTTAAGACACTCTTACACTCTTTATTTATTTATTTATTTTTTAATAAAACAAAAATGCTTACAGCACCTGGTATTACAGTTCTCCCATTTAAGACACTCTTACACTCATTTTTTTTTTTTTTTTTTTAATAAAACAAAAATTCTTACAGCACCTGGTATTACAGTTCTCCCATTTAAGATATTCATACACTAATTTTTTTTTTTTTTATAAAACAAAAATGATTACAGCACCTGCTATTACAGTTAACCCATTTAAGACACTCTTACACTCTTTATTTATTTATTTATTTTTTAATAAAACAAAAATGTTTACAGCACCTGGTATTACAGTTCTCCCATTTAAGACACTCTTACACTCATTTTTTTTTTTTTTTTTTTTAATAAAACAAAAATTCTTACAGCACCTGGTATTACAGTTCTCCCATTTAAGACACTCTTACACTCATTTTTTTTTTTTTTTTTTTAATAAAACAAAAATGCTTACAGCACCTGGTATTACAGTTCTCCCATTTAAGACACTCTTACACTCTTTATTTATTTATTTATTTTTTAATAAAACAAAAATGATTACAGCACCTGGTATTACAGTTCTCCCATTTAAGACACTCTTAACCTCTTTTTTTTTTTTTTTTTAATAAAAAAAATAGCTTACAGCACCTGGTATTACAGTTCTCCCATTTAAGACACTCTTACACTCTTTATTTATTTATTTATTTTTTAATAAAACAAAAATGCTTACAGCACCTGGTATTACAGTTCTCCCATTTAAGACACTCTTACACTCATTTTTTTTTTTTTTTTTTTTTAATAAAACAAAAATTCTTACAGCACCTGGTATTACAGTTCTCCCATTTAAGACACTCACACACTCATTTTTTTTTTAATAAAACAAAAATGCTTACAGCACCTGGTATTACAGTTCTCCCTTTAAGACACTCTTACACTGTTTTTTTTTTTTTTTAATAAAACAAAAATTCTTACAGCACCTGGTATTACAGTTCTCCCATTTAAGACACTCTTACACTAATTTTTTTTTTTTTTTTTTTAATAAAACAAAAATGCTTACAGCACCTGGTATTACAGTTCTCCCATTTAAGACACTCTTACACTCTTTATTTATTTATTTATTTTTTAATAAAACAAAAATGATTACAGCACCTGGTATTACAGTTCTCCCATTTAAGACACTCTTAACCTCTTTTTTTTTTTTTTTTTAATAAAAAAAATTGCTTACAGCACCTGGTATTACAGTTCTCCCATTTAAGACACTCTTACACTCTTTATTTATTTATTTATTTTTTAATAAAACAAAAATGATTACAGCACCTGGTATTACAGTTCTCCCATTTAAGACACTCTTAACCTCTTTTTTTTTTTTTTTTTAATAAAAAAAATTGCTTACAGCACCTGGTATTACAGTTCTCCCATTTAAGACACTCTTACACTCTTTATTTATTTATTTATTTTTTAATAAAACAAAAATGCTTACAGCACCTGGTATTACAGTTCTCCCATTTAAGACACTCTTGCACTCATTTTTTTTTTTTTTTTTTTTAATAAAACAAAAATTCTTACAGCACCTGGTATTACAGTTCTCCCATTTAAGACACTCACACACTCATTTTTTTTTTAATAAAACAAAAATGCTTACAGCACCTGGTATTACAGTTCTCCCTTTAAGACACTCTTACACTGTTTTTTTTTTTAATAAAACAAAAATGCTTACAGCACCTGGTATTACAGTTCTCCCATTTAAGACACTCTTACACTCTTTATTTATTTATTTATTTTTTAATAAAACAAAAATGCTTACAGCACCTGGTATTACAGTTCTCCCATTTAAGACACTCTTACACTCTTTATTTATTTTTTTATTTTTTTTATTAAAACAAAAATGCTTACAGCACCTGGTATTACAGTTCTACCATTTATGACACTCATAAACTCATTTTTTTTTTTTTAATAAAACAAAAATGCTTACAGCACCTGGTATTACAGTTCTCCCATTTAAGACACTCTTAAACTCTTTTTTTTTTCTTAATAAAAAAAAAATGCTTACAGCACCTGGTATTACAGTTCTCCCATTTAAGACACTCTTACACTCTTTATTTATTTTTTTATTTTTTTTATTAAAACAAAAATGCTTACAGCACCTGGTATTACAGTTCTCCCATTTAAGACACTCTTAACCTCTTTTTTTTTAAAAATTTTTTTAATAAAACAAAATTGCTTACAGCACCTGGTATTACAGTTCTCCCATTTGACACTCATAAACTCTTTTTTTTTTTTTTTATAAAACAAAAATGCTTACAGCACCTGGTATTACAGTTCTCCCATTTAAGACACTCTTACACTCTTTATTTATTTATTTTTTTATTTTTTAATAGAACAAAAATGCTTACAGCACCTGGTATTACAGTTCTCCCATTTAAGACACTCTTACACTCTTTTTTTTTTTTTTTTTTTTTTTTAATAAAACAAAAATGCTTACAGCACCTGGTATTGCAGTTCTCCCATTTAAGACAGTCTTACACTCTTTATTTATTTATTTATTTTTTAATAAAACAAAAATGCTTACAGCACCTGGTATTACAGTTCTCCCATTTAAGACACTGTTACATTCATTTTTTTTTTTTTTAATAAAAAAAATTATTACAGCACCTGGTATTACAGTTCTCCCATTTAAGACACTCTTAACCTCTTTTTTTTTTTTTTTTTTTTTAATAAAACAAAATTGCTTACAGCACCTGGTATTACAGTTCTCCCATTTAAGATATTCATACACTAATTTTTTTTTTTTTATAAAACAAAAATGATTACAGCACCTGCTATTACAGTTAACCCATTTAAGACACTCATACACAAAAAAAATTTTTTTATAAAAAAAAAATGCTTTCAGCACCTGGTATTACAGTTCTCCCATCTATGACACTCATAAACTCATTTTTTTTTTTTTTAATAAAACAAAAATGCTTACAGCACCTGGTATTACAGTTCTCCCATTTAAGACACTCTTACACTCTTTATTTATTTATTTATTTTTTAATAAAACAAAAATGTTTACAGCACCTGGTATTACAGTTCTCCCATTTAAGACACTCTTACACTAATTTTTTTTTTTTTTTTTTTAAAATCAAAAATTCTTACAGCAACTGGTATTACAGTTCTCCCATTTAAGACACTCTTACACTGTTTTTTTTTTAATAAAACAAAAATACTTACAGCACCTGGTATTACAGATCTCCCATTTATGACACTCATAAACTCTTTTTTTTTTTTTTTTAATAAAACAAAAATGCTTACAGCACCTGGTATTACAGTTCTCCCATTTAAGACACTCTTACACTGTTTTTTTTTTAATAAAACAAAAATACTTACAGCACCTGGTATTACAGATCTCCCATTTATGACACTCATAAACTCTTTTTTTTTTTTTTTTAATAAAACAAAAATGCTTACAGCACCTGGTATTACAGTTCTCCCATTTAAGACACTCTTACACTCTTTATTTATTTATTTATTTTTCAATAAAACAAAAATGCTTACAGTACCTGGTATTACAGTTCTCCCATTTAAGACACTCTTAAACTCTTTTTTTTTTCTTAATAAAAAAAAAATGCTTACAGCACCTGGTATTACAGTTCTCCCATTTAAGACACTCTTAAACTCTTTTTTTTTAATTTTTTTTTTAATAAAACAAAATTGCTTACAGCACCTGGTATTACAGTTCTCCCATTTATGACACTCATAAACTCATTTTTTTTTTTTTTTAATAAAACAAAATTGCTTACAGCACCTGGTATTACATTTCTCCCTTTTAAGACACTCACACACTCATTTTTTTTTTTTTTTTTTTAATAAAACAAAAATGCTTACAGCACCTGGTATTACAGTTCTCCCATTTAAGACACTCTTACACTCTTTTTTTTTTTTTTAATAAAACAAAAATGCTTACAGCACCTGGTATTACAGTTCTCCCATTTAAGACACTCTTAAACTCTTTTTTTTTTTTTAATAAAACAAAAATGCTTACAGCACCTGGTATTACAGTTCTCCCATTTATGACACTCATAAACTCTTTTTTTTTTTTTTTAATAAAACAAAAATGCTTACAGCACCTGGTATTACAGTTCTCCCATTTAAGACACTCTTACACTCTTTATTTATTTATT
>CM077171.1:5124905-5342405 GCA_039654105.1 Coreius guichenoti
ACCCTGATACAGATACACACTTTGGAAAAAATATGAGATGAGGGGGAAAAAAAAAAAATTTCAATGGTTTTGCGTTCTCTTTTAGAAAAGTTTCGTGTAGCGCTTACCTGAGAAACTTTGCGTTCGCTCACAAAGAACTTTTGACTGGTTCATCTCTTATGACTAAGCCAAATGTAGTTAACAAACTGATAAAAACACTTGAAATATAATATTTTTTGTTTGATATTTACAGCTGTTTGGGGATTATTTTATGGCGCCAAAATCTATTTTACTTTACTGTAGGCTACCGAAAAGCTTAGGTAGGCTAATGTCTACTTCTAAATTATTACTTTAACAGTTAAACTAATCAAGAGCAAAATAAAAAAAAATATGTGTGTGTGCAGCCTATTACATGATATAAATGTTGTATTTTTTGACCAGTTTTAAAGTTTTATTAAATGTTTGTTCCTGAAATCCATCCTTCTGCTGGGATCAGTATTTGATCCAATCCGATAGCTGAAATCCGATCAGATTACTTTTGCACAGCTGGGCCCAGTTTATCAGAAGCTTTTGAAGCCTCTGAAGATGTATGATTTATCCAGCAGAGGGCACTCCACTACTGCACCTGGATAAAACGCTGTTAGCCATTTCTCTCCTTTCTTAAAATAGTTTCTTAAAAACTAATCTTCTTTAAGCAAATATCTTAGTTTCTAAGCTAAAGATAACCACGGTCCATAAGAGGGTTAAGAAAAGTGGATAATTCACCCCCAAATCAACCCTAAATGAACAGCAGATGATAATACTGGCAAGCAGGGTAAATTACAGAACTCACAGGCTGTGTTTGAAATATTATTATTCTCCTTTTATCACTATTCCTGTAGTAGGCTATATAGTGTCTATATGGTGTATTCCAAGTTTCAGTATGTATAGAATACTTGTACTTATGTTGGCTTATACTGATCTACTATTTAAGCTGCTGCTTCTTCTTCTGAGGCCAGAGTTTCTTCAATTGATGTGGCCATATAGACTGTAAAAAAAGATGGACAGCCCTGGAGATGGAGGGTTAGAAAGTGGAATTATCCACTTTGCTGATATGCTGAAAAAGTTGCTAACTAACATGCTAGCAACATGCCAAATCTTGCAAACAATGTGTTAAAACATGCTAACAACAACACGCCACATCATGTGAGCATTGTGCTAAAACATGCTAGAAGCATATTAGCAGTGTGTTAAAATACATTGATTAGCCAGTGTTGTGTTGACAGGTGAAGTGAATAACACTGATTATCTCTTCATCACGGCACCTGTTAGTGGGTGGGATATATTAGGCAGCAAGTGAACATTTTGTCCTCAAAGTTGATGTGTTAGAAGCAGAAAAAAATGTGCAAGCGTAAGGATTTGAGTGAGTTTGACAAGGGCCAAATTGTGATGGCCTGTGTGGTCCGATCAAACAGACGAGCTACTGTAGCTCAAATTGCTCAAAAAGTTAATGCTGGTTCTGATAGAAAGGTGTCAGAATACACAGTGCATCGCAGTTTGTTGCGTATGGGGCTGCATAGCCACAGACCAGTCAGGGTGCCCATGCTGACCCCTGTCCACCGCCGAAAGCGCCAACTGTGGGCACGTGAGCATCAGAACTGGACCACGGAGCAATGGAAGAAGGTGGCCTGGTCTGAAGAATCACTTTCTTTGGATTGCTGAGTGCGTGTGCGTGGCTTACCTGGGAACACATGGCACCAGGATGCACTATGGGAAGAAGGCAAGCTGACGGAGGCAGTGTGATGCTTTGGGCAATGTTCTGCTGGGAAACCTTGGGTCCTGCCATCCATGTGGATGTTACTTTGACACGTACCACCTACCTAAGCATTGTTGCAGACCATGTACACCCTTTCATGGAAATGGAAACGGTATTCCTTGGTGGCTGTGGCCTCTTTCAGCAGGATAATGCGCTCTGCCACAAAGCAAAAATGGTTCAGGAATGGTTTGAGGAGCACAACAACGAGTTTGAGGTGTTGACTTGGCCTCCAATTTCCCCAGATCTCAATCCAATCGAGCATCTGTGGGATGTGCTGAACAAACAAGTCCGATCCATGGAGTCCCACCTCGCAACTTACAGGACTTAAAGGATCTGCTGCTAACATCTTGGTGCCAGATACCACAGCACACCTTCAAGGGTCTAGTGGAGTCCATGCCTCGACGGGTCAGGGCTGTTTTGGCAGCAAAAGGGGGACCAACACAATATTAGGAAGGTGGTGTAACGACTGAGACAAATCAGACACATAATTACTTGCTACATTTAACAAATATGCTTTAAATGCTTTATGCTTAGTAGACGACATTCCCACAAGAGAGCAGGACAGGTCTCTGTTATCAGAGCTACCATCAGATAAGACTTTGTTTATGGCTTGAAAGAATGTGAAAAGAGAGAGACCCAATGCCTTAAAACAGACTTTCCTGCATTAATTTATAGAAAAACTGTTCTATAAATGAACATGCACCCCAGGACATTGCGTGTACGATTATAACTGTTTTGTAAAGGGTCTCTTGTATGGTATTTCGTTTATGCATATCTTATGAGCAACTTACTAGTTCATGTAACCTCATATATGTCTTATCTCCTATCAAATTAATGCTCGTTTCACGACTTACACTTTCATGTATGTCCCTTCCTCAGAGGATGCAGTGTGTGTTTGTTGTATTAAATGGAGTATAAATGGGCACAGACCCATTGAATCATGCTTGAAACAAAGAAGCCATAAAATCTCCCACAGAGGAATTTCCTGCTGGGAAATCCCAACAATCCCATTGGTCAACTCGACCATAGAGGGTGGGACTTCTCAAAGACTTTATAGAGAGATGCACAGATCCGCTCTCTCTCTCTCTTCTCCCTCACGCCTACGACTGAAACGCTGCATCTGCGGGCTTTCGCCCGGCAGGCCACCAAGCATGGTGGGCCTACACGCACATCAAGCCATGTGCAAATTCCTCGACCATGATGAAGTCAAACTAACCGTACAAATTCTTCATATCTTCATCGGGCAACACAGAAGAAATCGATCGCAACCTCAGTAGCATCGGACCGAACTATCAGGACTTTCTCACGCGACTGTATATCCGGAAGCTTTCCTCCCCTGCGAAGGCACAATGCAAGTAATGTACGATATACTAAATCGCTGTGTGGTTAGTAAAGCTGCGAGCTCATTTGGTAACAAAGGAGTTTGCAGTAAGAAACTGATGGTTTTTCTAAGTGCTGGACTCTTTTCATAACCTCATTCTTAACTTCTTAACTCCATTTCCATCTGACCAAGGTATGTGTGACTCGTGTGTATGTGTTTGTGTTAGATTAGTTTTGTTTGTGATTTAGTTAATAAAATTTGTGCACAATACATCTCTGATTTTGACTCCCTGCTGCAAACAAATTGTTACTTAGGGTGTACTCACACTAGGCGCTCTGAACCGTGCCGTTTTCGTTCGTTTAGCCGGCCCTGGCCCGCTTGGAAGAGGTGGGCCAGAGCGCAGTTCGGTTGGGCTCGGGCGCGGTACGCATGTAGTGTGAGCGCTAACCACGCTGGAGCACGGAACAGCTGTGCACTACTGTCATCATTACAACAGCAAACACCAAACTATTACTACTTGGATACACTTTTCAATTAATTCAAGTATATTTAGGTTTATAACGGTCCTGGTTCTCACCTTATTGACGAACATGAATTGTAGTTTGCGAGTAAAGCTGCAAATTCCTCCATCAAAGTCGGGTGGGGGGGGACAATCGCGCTCGGGCACGGTACAAGGCAACCGTGCCTAGTGTGAGTACACCCTTAAATGATCGATTTTGTTACATGTTCTAAGCACTGTAAATGCTAAGGAAGAATTATTTTTCAGTAGCCATGAAAATTATCCTTCTCTTAGAATTAATTAATAATCACTACTGAGTGTTCACCGGATGAACTGGTCGATTGATTGATTAATCTCATTAACTAGTTCAAATATTCATAATTAATCATAATGAATAATCATAATGAGTTATGAATAATTATTAATATTCCCCCTTTGAGCTAATTAACTACATAATGGTGGAGAGAAATGCGGGAATCATTTTAAACAATTGTTTGCAGACGGACCCATAATCAATCATGTGTTGTTCCATAAACTTTATTCACATCATACATGCACATACAAGTTTCTGAGAAAATCAGCCAAACTAAGCTTAAGTGCACCTTCCTACGAACGGCAGAAAGTTTCTCAATGCTAGAATGCATGTTTAAATCATATGATAAGAAACTAACCTGAAATTATCTAAGAAATCATAATTTCAGTCGTTAAATGAGTGTAAGCCTTTTTAGCAAATCCCAGATTAGCAGCGCGTATAAACGGTACCAGAATAAATGATCCTGATTTTGGGTGAAGAAAACACCAATTTCAGCTTTAAATGCATAAGTCTTTTCCTGACAAAGAAATCTCAGATTAGCAGCATGAATTAACCTGCATGACGAAGAAATCTCACTACAGTGTTTGTAATGGTGAACTGAGCGATGCTCCTCAGTCACTGATCAAGGCCTTATTATTATTATTATTATTCGTTACGTCATCGTATTCATATTGATGCATTAAACTGCTCATATGAAACAATCGCGTCGAATTAGTGGTGTAAATTCTAGCCTAGCTAACTAGTAATTCACCATTGTCTGTGAAGTGATGTGCCGTTTTGATTTGTGATTCATGACTGATCACGCTAGTTCTCAGTGCGTGCTCTCAGCACGGCTTAAACGTCTGCTCCGTTCAGGTTGTGTTGTGAGCGAGCACTGGTCTCTTGGCAATGCATGACAACAGAACGTGTGAGCAGACACTTCTGATAATCTGATAGCAGCACTCACATCACAGACCTGTGTGTAGCCAAAGCTAGCTCTTAAGCAAACCTACACGTATAAATTAAAGCCCTTTACCGCAACTAAAGCTGTTAGCACCCTGCTAACACCTAGACACGTGTGAGCATAGAGCGTAACACTCAAACCAAAGACTCTACAGACTTTGGGACCCTTTAGACTAAGGAACTTTGATTTGAACCATTGATGAGGGATCCAAAGCTTTGTGAAGCTCCGAGTCAAACAAATCCATTGAGTCGCAAATGATTCACTAATTTGAACCGCTCAAAGCGCCACAAGCTGGCAACCCCTGCTGGTCAGAACAGGAAGCGCAGCGAAAACTTGATGAAACATCCTTAACAAACCATTCACAAATGTTTTGTTGAAGTGTAATCAATTAAAGACAATCAATGAACCATCTAAACATGAGGTTTCTCGTAAGGCGTGATATTTCAGTAAACTGTAGGACTCATTTTGTGAAAGCTGGGCTAACCAGACAAGTAAGAGAATGTTAAATATGCCTCTTCCCTTTATTAATCAAAAGCATCATCAAATGTGTCTAGATTTATAATTGATACGAGCTCATATACAAATTATATATAGACATTGGTTCACAAGACCTAATGACGAACCATTGAAGTTTGAAATCATTTTGGAACTGCTATGATGCTTAACGATCTCGTTTACTGAAATCACATGACTTTAGCAGTTTAATGCGCGCTTCGAATCACTGATTCAAGACAAATGATTCGCGCGAGTCCCGAAGCTTCACAGGGCGTGCCTCAAAGGCACCCGTCACTGGTTTAAACCATTGTGCTTGTGTTGTGTGTCTGTTTTATTTCGACTTTATTCCTCCTCTATTCTACTTTATCTCAGTCACTCACTTTGTTTAGCCTGAATCTCCCTATTCAGCCAAGTTGAATTTAATTAAATCTGCAATTTAATGAAATCAGTTTGTCTATTTACCTTTCCTTTAGATTCCTGGAATAAGGAAATTCAAATTTCACTTTCCTCCTCTATTTTATTCTTCTCATTATTACAAAAAAGTTGGGACACTGTACAAATTGTGAATAAAAAACAGAATGCAATGATGTGGAAGTTTCAAATTTCAATATTTTATTCAGAATACAACATAGATGACATATCAAATGTTTAAACTGAGAAAATGTATCATTTTAAGGGAAAAAGTTGATTTTAAATTTCATGGCATCAACACATCTCAAAAAAGTTGGGACAAGGCCATGTTTACCACTGTGTGGCATCCCCTCTTCTTTTTATAACAGTCTGCAAACGTCTGGGGACTGAGGAGACAAGTTGCTCAAGTTTAGGAATAGGAATGTTGTCCCATTCTTGTCTAATACAGGCTTCTAGTTGCTCAACTGTCAACTGCATCTTCCTCTTTATGATGCGCCAAATGTTTTCTATGGGTGAAAGATCTGGACTGCAGGCTGGCCATTTCAGTACCCGGATCCTTCTTCTACGCAGCCATGATGTTGTAATTGATGCAGTATGTGGTCTGGCATTGTCATGTTGGAAAATGCAAGGTCTTCCCTGAAAGAGACGACGTCTGGATGGGAGCATATGTTGTTCTAGAACTTGGATATACCTTTCAGCATTGATGGTGCCTTTCCAGATGTGTAAGCTGCCCATGCCACACGCACTCATGCAACCCCATACCATCAGAGATGCAGGCTTCTGAACTGAGCGCTGATAACAACTTGGGCTGTCCTTGTCCTCTTTAGTCCGGATGACATGGCGTCCCAGTTTTCCAAAAAGAACTTCAAATTTTGATTCGTCTGACCACAGAACAGTTTTCCACTTTGCCACAGTCCATTTTAAATGAGCCTTGGCCCAGAGAAAACGCCTGCGCTTCTGGATCATGTTTAGATATGGCTTCTTTTTTGACCTATAGAGTTTTAGCCGGCAACGGTGAATGGCACGGTGGATTGTGTTCACCGGATTCTCTGAATCTTTGGATGATATTATGCACTGTAGATGATGATAACTTCAAACTCTTTGCAATTTTTCTCTGAGAAACTCCTTTCTGATATTGCTCCACTATTTTTCGCCGCAGCATTGGGGGAATTGGTGATCCTCTGCCCATCTTGACTTCTGAGAGACACTGCCACTCTGAGAGGCTCTTTTTATACCCAATCATGTTGCCAATTGACCTAATAAGTTGCAAATTGGTCCTCCAGCTGTTCCTTATATGTACATTTAACTTTTCCGGCCTCTTATTGCTACCTGTCCCAACTTTTTTGGAATGTGTAGCTCTCATGAAATCCAAAATGAGCCAATATTTGGCATGACATTTCAAAATGTCTCACTTTCAACATTTGATATGTTATCTATATTCTATTGTGAATAAAATATAAGTTTATGAGATTTGTAAATTATTGCATTCCTTTTTTATTCACAATTTGTACAGTGTCCCAACTTTTTTGGAATCGGGTTTGTACTTTATTACTTTACTTTCATTTGGTACCATTCTAGTACTTATTGCTTCTTTACAGCTAGTTTAAACTTTGAAAGTTTGAACTTAGATTTAAATTAAGCCTTCTTTTTCCAGCCTTACCAGTAGCACGCCCCCTTCTGGGCGTTCTCATATAGGTGGTCTTTTCCCTCTCTTATCCTTGGGCCCCACTTTGAATAGATTTATTTATATTTCTCCCTTTTGCCAGGGTATTCTGATAATTACCAATATTATCATCACTTTTTATTTTATCACTATTTAATAAATAGTCTTGTACCTCTCTTACTTTACCTAATTATTTAAATTTGGTTTTAACAAGTTTAAGCTTAAGCTGACATTACGTCTCACTTGTTCAGCCATTTGTGTACTTACAGGCAGTAGTACAGGCAGTACTAGCGCTCTGTGGTGAAGCGACGGTTATCTTCTGGTTGGGTTCCGGTGAGTGGAGCCACCTGGCCGGCGTAACTGGCACTGGCCGTGTGTGAATCGCGGACACCTCTGTCCTTGTACCATTGGCGGCGGCACGCAGCCGAAAACAGCAATTCGGGCACACCAGGGAGAAGTCAACGAGTCCAGCTGATTCTTTTAACCTTGAGGAGTTTGATGTGTCTCGGTTAGTCTAGCTAACCTGCTAACCCTAGGTCTATGAGTTTACAGCAGCAATCACTTGAACAAGTGACATCTGCTTAGCCATATCACCTAGCGAAAACTAAATAGGCAAAACCCTCTTCTCCTTTTCCTCTCTGATTTCCTCTTATTGTTTTATTTCAGTTTGTTTTATTGTTTTATCTTTATTGCCCATCAACAAAGATACTCAAATTCATCATTTGTGTTTACCAACACAAAATCTTAACCCCCTGCCTTACTAGCGGCCCCACATAGCCATTCACGCGGCCCACATAGCCGCTCTCCCACACAGTTACCTTACCACCTCTGTACAAACTTGCATTTGCCTTTGCCATCTCTCTCGTGTTCCCACAAGTATGCCAGTATGCCTCAGACATCCAGCCCTGCCACCCACCAGGACCCCCTGGAGCAGAGCGTGTGATGGACCTCTTTCAGCCTAAAGCAGCCAACAACCTGCAACGGCAGATAAAGGAGCAGCGAAACTGCATCACAAGTGGACACCAGACACCCAGCCTGAGCTACGAAGACTTGACCAGCATCATCAACTCCTTGGTCACACTCCCACAGGCCTCAAAAGGGAGGTAAACGGACTGACGCTGCAATTCACAGAGTTCCACAGAGAACCAACCCCCGCTCAGCATGAGAAGGCACAGCACAGCTGCAAGGATGCTGACAGAAGCAAGCTACCGGAGGAGATCGCTGGTCTTCAGGAGGCTCTGACAGCTGCTAGGCACCAAGAGCAGCTGGATAACGCCACCGTACAAGACTTTGAAAGAGAACTGTTTCACACAAAGACTCTGTTAAAAACAGCCAATGTGGAACTTAAAGAGAGAAGACGCTAAAGCTAAGGCCCTTGGAGGCCATCTGCGTGCAGCCAGAAGCTGAAGTCCAAACACTGACTCAGCAATTCTGCAGCATTAGAGACGAGCTCGATGTGGTCCGAAAAGAACCAAAACAGCCTGACCAACTGCAAATGAATCCCACAAGATGTACCCTGCTGAACTTCACATGAGCAGCGCAAGCTCCCCCAGCCCTACGCACAGATGCAAAAGGGGGGAGGAGCCAAAGCCCTCCGCTTAACACTTCACCAGCCAGTTTCCTGAAAGCCTCTGCAGCCGCAGAAGGAAAAGGATTCATTCAGACAAACCCTGAAATGGCACATGAAGTGACACTCAAAGACCTCAAGCGAATGGCCAGACGCATCCCTGCATTCACACCAAAGCTTGCAGGAGACCACGGCGTCCATGCTTACCTACGAGACATTGACCTTCACCTGCAGTCTTCGGTGAGCGTGAACCACCAGGATAGACTATCTGCTCTGGATCACATCCAGCCCAGAGTTGCGACGCTTTCCGGCTCGGCAGCCAAGAAACATCTACTCGGACTACCAGCAGCTAAAACAGGCAAACATAAAAGGAATTTTCAGACCCTGAAAGTGGACTGAGCACTGCCCTAGACACAAAACAGGGCAGGCATGAAATTTCCTATGTTTTCTACTACAGACTCAGATGAACCTGGAACGAAAAGGAGGACACCAGCTTCAAGAACCTTCTCCTCCAACACCAGTTAGTCACCTTGTAGGCGACACAGCCTGCCCCCACACAATGCCGTGCATGTGACTTGACAAAGAAGGCCTTTAACGAACACGAGGCCCCCTCCGAAGGGGTTCTCAAAACCCCAATGACTTTGAACTGCGAAACACAGAAGCCAAAGTGGGCACCAGAAGGCACCCAGCATGGCCACAATGCCAGACCCCTCTACAAAAGTTCCTAGTCAGCATATAACATAAAACTTTTAAAGTAGATAAAAACGTGTTCACAGAAAAGCAAAAGTCTGCATTAGTGAAATTTGAATTTTACTGATTGAAAAAAATCTTGAATGACTATGTAAGCCTCGTATGTCAACAGCCTAGGCACAGCTCGTTGAAATATGCAGACATTTGATATACACTGTTTGATTTGGCACTGCGCACATAGGTTTCCATGACAATGACTTGTCAGAGGAAACGCTAGCTCCAGATAGCGCATACGTCATTGTGACGACAGATTGAGCTGTTTAAGCTAGTACGGCCTAGCGCCATTCACTTAAACCACTGTCCACCTAAAGGTTGACTTTGATAATTACGACACTTGACACTACATTCGATACGCATGCAGATCACTAGTGCTGGCTTGTTAGATGCAGGTAAAATTATAGCTTGAATTGACATCTCTACTGTAACAGAAAGAGTCTTAACACATCTTAACATAGGTCAAATGGTATCAGCATAAGGTTACTCTGACTTTAGAAAAGAGACTCTAATTTCAGTATTGAAGCATAAGTCTGTTTTGACAAAAGAAGCTCAGCTCTGTACCAGAATATGTACGGAAAAATACCACTTGCAGTATTGCTTAACCTGTTTCTGATGAAGGAACCTCAGTACAGTGTTATATAGATATAGATTTGGGTAATGCTCCCCTTTCGACAGTGTAAAGGCCTTAGAAATTATAGTCAGATTGATGTCATTCATCTAAACTTTGGCTGCATCTACAAGTATAGCCACCTGAGGATCAATACTATGTTTAATTCGCTGAAAGAAACATCAGTATTCATTCACGAGACGGATGTAATTCTGTGTGCTTAAACGAGTTTCAACTTGTAGCAAAGCTGTTTATTTACTCTTGAGACAAGTGCAATAAGCCTATTGTCCAAAGTAGAGAGAAGCACTTACAGAAAGAGTCTACATGAGTAAAATTTGCAAATGCCAAACAATATTTGCGTTTTACTGAATATAACATCAAGTTCTTGAATATCTGAAAGTATAGGAACCACCTTTTAACTCTATATAGTGTGTTCGTCTCCTCATTGAGCCCAAAAGGAACCAGATACATTTTTTATTTGTGATTCTGTTTACCCTCAACGAGTGCAATAAGTTCTGTGACCCTGCTACACAGTAATCTCAATGACTACTAGAGCATAACTATAGTTCTGAGCACTGGTAATAAACAAATCTAAATAGAAAAGCTATGCTTTTTCCTTTTCCACCTCTTAAGAGATCTAACCTGTGCAAGCCATTAGGAGATTCTGAGAAATAATTTGACCATAAGAACCATCTTAAGTCATTTATTAAATCTCGGCTTACACCTTTCAGAAACATCCTCAGAACCACTCAAATCTTAGCATCCTAGCACCCACAGCTAAGATAGTAATCATGGCAGACACATTTCCATAGCAAGCTATGATAGAAACAGCAAGCTGTATGCTATATCACTAGCTGACCCATTGAACCTTTAGCTACGAACTCTTTAGGGTCACGCATTGGTCTCTCACCCTACTCTCAACAACAAGTGTGCCAAAATGTTGCAGATGGACTAACAATACATGACCCAAGCCAGAGTTGCAGCCACACAGGTGATCTGTAAGGATGTTGCCCTTGGCTGGACTTGAACCCAGGTCTCTGGTGTTGTAAGTGTGACATGTTCTCCACTGAGCTAACTCCCAGACAACGGAACCCAAGAGCAGAAGAGTAACGAGTCAAGAGACTTGAGTCTTCAAAAAAATAAAAATAGTCTTTACTTGAGAAACCAAAGCACAAAAGAAATAGGAAAGCAGAGCTTCCATAAAACAGAGAAACAAAAATAGACACAAGGGTCAAAAAGGTTCCATAAGGCACAAAACTTACCTTGAGATCTGGAGACTGGAGAACATAGGCTCAAGACTAAACATAATGGCAGGGAACAAGCACACTTATAAAGGGCAAGACACAGGTGAAGGGAATCAGGGCTAATGAGGAGAGTTCTGAGTACAATTAAATACACTAGCACCATCTGCAGGAGTGGAGAGCACTGAGCATGGGGTTAAACTGCCATCTGGAGACCTGGAGGGAGCATGACATGGAAACTTAAGGAGGGCGCCCCCTGCACGCTAGGAGTGGAACAGCAGCCCAGAGATTGGATCTTTACATGATCAAGGGTATCACCTCCTTAGCTTCCACCTCATGGATCTGAAACAGAAGGTAAAACAACCTCACACAGCAGATCACAGAGACCAGCAAGGAGCAGACACATGCTCAAAGCCTCACAGACCAGCTAGAGACTGAGGCTCAAACCAGAATCAAAAGACTTGAAACAGCTCAGACAGCTTCTGAACAATGAGAGCAGCTGGACAGAGCAAGCACAGGACCAGTGCAGAACTGTCACTATGGCAACCGCCCAGGTACCAGACAAGCCACTGGAAGACAGCACCCTCAACCTGCAGACACCACAGGATGACCCACAGTCGTGGATGACAACATCCTCATCCAAACCCTTCACAAACCCTTCACACAGCTGCTGACACAAGCAAAATAGCTCCCTGAACAGGACTCACCCGAGGAGTACTGCGAAGGACAAGCTTCCGACTCCTTGCTCAACACAGCCCAGGCACACTCATGTCAGCACCGCCACAAGAGCAGAGCAAAACTCCAATCCTCCAGACTTTCTCGT
This sequence comes from Coreius guichenoti, assembly GCA_039654105.1. Lineage (NCBI taxonomy): Eukaryota > Metazoa > Chordata > Actinopteri > Cypriniformes > Gobionidae > Coreius > Coreius guichenoti. Next base: position 5,137,310 of record CM077171.1, read on the forward strand.
GACTGAGAGGCTAACAACCACCTGCTGCCCTCCTGCCACCAGTACTAGGTCGGTCTAAAACCCTCTTCAGGCCACACAGACCCCTAACCACTTCCTGAAACCATAAGCAGACACCTGCGCCACACAAACTGACTTCAGGATGACAGGTGACACACTGTCAGGGCACCTGCTGCCTCGACACCTGCTGCACAAGCTCAGAGACCTGAACTTGGCTACTGTCTACATTATCCGCCATGGAACGACCATCACTCCAGGGGACCCAAACAACCAGAGCCCACCACTGCCGGGGGTGTGTCTGATCTTTCTGCACCTTCGATATCGCTCGCAGTTGTCCATAGGAGGGGCAACAACGATCGAAAGGGGGGAATTATTTAACGACTGAGACAAATCAGACACATAATTACTTGCTACATTTAATAAATATGCTTTAAATGCTTTATGCTTAGTAGCAGACCTTCCCCCAAGAGAGCAGGAAAGGTCTCCGTTACCAGAGCTTGAAAGAATGTGAAAAGAGAGAGACCCAATGCCTTAAAACAGACTTTCCTGCATTAATTTATAGAAAAACTGTTCTATAAATGAACATGCACCCCAGGACAGGGTGTTTTGTAAAGGGTCTCTTGTATGGTATTTCGTTTATGCATATCTTATGAGCAACTTACTAGTTCATGTAACCTTATATATGTCTTGTCTTCTATCAAATTAATGCTTGTTTCACGACTTACACTTTCATGTATGTCCCTTCCTCAGAGGATGCAGTGTGTGTTTGTTGTATTAAATGGAGTATAAATGGGCACAGACCCATTGAATCATGCTTGAAACAAAGAAGCCATAAAATCTCCCACAGAGGAATTTCCCGCTGGGAAATCCTAACAATCCCATTGGTCAACTCGACCACAGACTACTGTAGCAGTAAATGAAGAGATGTCACACCGATCACAAGTTCAGTATGGAGTACCGCAGGGCTCAGTGCTAGGACCGTTGCTTTTCACCCTGTACATGCTACCACTGGGAGATATTATTAGGAAGCATGGCGTTAGTTTTCATTGTTATGTTGACGATACTCAGCTCTATATTTCTTCACGCCCTGACGAAACATACCAATTCACAAGATTAACGGAATGCATAGCTGATATAAAAAATTGGATGACTAGTAATTTCCTGCAACTTAATTCAGAAAAAACTGAATTTTTAATCATTGGACAAAAAAACTCCACAAGTAGTAACCTAGAATACTGTCTAACACTCGATGGCTGCTCTGTCAAGTCCTCGTCGTCAGTTAGGAACCTGGGTGTGCTTTTTGATACCAGTCTCTCATTTGAGAGCCACGTTTCTAGCATCTGAAAAACTGCATTCTACCATCTTAAAAATATATCTAAATTACGGCACATGCTTTCAATGCAAAACGCTGAACAGTTATTTCATGCGTTCATGACCTCAAGGCTAGATTATTGTAATGCTCTACTGGGTGGTTGCCCTGCTCGCTTAATAAATAAACTGCAGCTTGTCCAAAACGCAGCAGCTAGAGTTCTTACTAGAACCAGGAAGTATGACCATATTAGCCCGGTTCTGGCAACACTCCATTGGCTCCCTATTAAACATCGTATACATTTTAAAATCTTGCTGATTACTTACAAAGCACTAAATGGTTTAGCTCCCCAGTACTTGAGCGAGCTCTTAATGCATTATACTCCATCACGTCTATTGCGGTCTCAAAATTCTGGCCAGTTGATAATACCTAGAATATCAAAATCAACTGCAGGCGGTCGATCCTTTTCCTATTTAGCACCTAAACTCTGGAACAGTCTTTCTAGCATTGTTCGGGAAGCAGACACACTCTGTCAGTTTAAATCTAGACTAAAAACACATCTCTTTACTATGGCATACACATAAAACATTTTTAATTTATATTACTCAATTCAGTTAAATGATTGTTTTAGGCTGCATTAACTAGGTCAGCCGGAACCGGGAACACTTCCCATAACACCTGATGTACTCGTTACATCATAAGAAGAATGGCATCTACGCTAATGTTAGTCTCTCTGTTTATCCCAAGGTTTACTGCAGTCGGCCGTATCCGGGCCGTATCCGGACCAGATGGTGGACCTTAGCCTGGACATGACGAACGCATACCTGAAGTGTCTGTAGAGACCGTGTCAATTAAACTCCCCCCTGTAAATGCCGCATCGACACGACATCCTCATTAAACCCGTCCCCGGCGTGACGACTCCAATCTTTCGAATAATCCTACAAATATCTATTGATCTAATATGACTTCTGACCTGTAATGTTGCCAGAATCATAATCATACACTATTTGTTCGTCGGCCAGAGGAGAACTGGCACCCTGACTGAGCCTGGTTTCTCCCAAGGTTTTTTTCTCCATTCTGGCCACTGAAGGAGTTTTGGTTCCTTGCCACCGTTGCCTTTGGCTTTTGGCTTGCTCAGTTGGGGACACTTAAATTTCAACTATATTACTGATCTGCCCGCATTGACACTATATGATAATTGAAATGAGCTGGATGACATCACCGTTTTCACCAGAGCGGCTGTACAGCCGAATCAAATTCTGTTGCATTATTTTCCTGTTACCACTGTGAAGCTGCTTTGAAACAATTGGCATTGTAAAAAGAGCTATATAAATAAAGGTGATTTGATTTGATTTTGACAGAGGGTGGGACTTCTCAAAGACTTTAAAGAGAGACGCACAGATCCGCTCTCTCTCTCTTCTCCCTCACGCCTACGACTGACACGCTGCGTCTGCGGGCTTTCGCCCAGCAGGCCACCAAGCATGGTGGGCCTACACGCACATCAAGCCATGTGCAAATTCCTCGATCATGACGAAGTCAAACTAACCGTGCAAATTCTTCATATTTTCATCGGGCAACACAGAAGAAATCGATCGCAACCTCAGCAGCATCGGACCAAACTATCAGGACTTTCTCACGTGACTGTATATCTGGACGCTTTCCTCCCCCGCAAAGGCACAATGCAAGTAACGTACGATATACTAAATCGCTGTGTGGTTAGTAAAGCTGCGAGCTCCTTTGGTAACAAAGGAGTTTGCAATAAGAAACTGATGTTTTTTCTAAGTGCTGGACTCTTTTCATATCCTCATTCTTAACTTCAGTTTTCCTGTTTCAATCTGTCCATTTCCATCTGACCAAGGTATGTGTGACTCGTGTGTATGTGTTTGTGTTAGATTAGTTTTGTTTGTGATTTAGTTAATAAAATTTGTGCACAATACATCTCTGATTTTGACTCCCTGCTGCAAACAAATTGTCACTTAAATGATTGATTTTGTTACATGCTCTAAGCACTGTAAATGCTAAGGAAGAATTATTTTTCTGTAGCCATGAAAATCATCCTTCTCTTAGAATTGATTAATAATCAATACTGAGTGTTCACCGGATTAACTGGTCGATTGACTGTAATGTTTATGTAGCTACATCAAGTTAATCTCATTAACTAGTTCAAATATTCATAACTAATCATAATGAATAATCATAATGAGTTATGAATAATTATTAATATTCCCCCTTTGAGCTAATTAACTGCAGTGGTCATAATGCTAGCAATGATTTATGACGTGTAGCAAGCAGGAATGAAATAGAATTATTCTTCTGTCGCCTTTGGCTTTTGGCTTGCTTAGTAGGGGACACTAAATATTCCACTATATTACTGATCCGCCCGCACTGACACCATTGTATGAGAACTGAGCTACTGTTTTCTCCAGAGCGGTTGTACAGCCAAAACAAATTTTATTGCATTATTTTCCTGTTACCACTGTGAAGCTGCTTTGAAACAATCTGTATTGTAAAAAGCGCTATATAAATAAAGGTGACTTGACTTCTGTGGGGGTAGGGTCGTACCTTCTGTGTGGGAAATTAAGGGACACCCAAGAATGAGACACAAACGGATTATTTCAACACGACAACTTGACAGCTCAACGATAAAACATGGGAACAAGTAGGCCTATGTGAACTTGCAAAAGAACACATTTGATATATTAATTTTTAAAGAACTCTTGTCAAGATATGTCTGTGCCTTAAGGTCCTTTCACACTGGACGCGATTTTGACGCGCGAATAATTCATGCGATGGTTTTATTTTTTGATCAGCTGTTTGTGTAATGAGTGCTTCCACACCGAACGCGAATGTGCTGCGGTGAAAAAACAACGTTTATTTTTTTCACTTCGATGACGTTTTTTTTTACTTTCACGCAGACAGAAAAGGCTTCAACCAATCACATACAAGGAAAGTACGACTGTGGCACTTAAATGTCTTGTGACTCAAACTGGAAACATCATAATATCAACACTTGAACATGACAATCAGTGACTTGATTTTAAGAGGACAGCTCACCTTAAGCAGACTGCCAGACGCTGCTCCAGATCGATTGGTTCCCTGAAGTTTGTGGTTTGTCTCGTCAGATGCGGTGCCACTTTCTGGAGGAGCTCCTCAAATTGTCCCACGGACATTCAAAAGTAAGTGCGGAACCGGCCATGATAAAGTTTTAGCTCCTGTACAAAATTAGCATTCTCCCCTTCAGACTATCTGTTCTTTAAGACTGAGTGCACCCAAAACCTTATTTTCTGTCTTTTAAAGAAAATGAAAAGCTCGTCTTCACTGGATGATGAAGTGTCCATGTTTTCTCAGGTGTCGCCATGAAAGTTTTGGAATGTTGGAGCTCTGAAACGTCACAGACGTCGCAAATTTGCGTCGCAGCTGATGTGAAAGGTTTTGACGTGAAATATTTGCTTTTTCGCTTCGTTTTTTCGTTACGCGTCCGTTGTGAAAGGACCTTTAAGCAGTCATTCTGTCCGGAACCATTTATCACTTTTTAGACATTTCTGCAGCTGTTACTGGATGGGATTCATTTTTTATTTTTAATTAATTTACTTAAATTAGGACTATATGTAATTGTAATTGACTAAACTCGTCTAGTTTTAAAACCAATTTTTCATTTGGCCAGACAGCTAAATGTTAAGATCTTTTCACATAAAATTGAACTAAAAAAATTAAAAATAACCATTTTATTTCCAAGATGATAACTGGACTGAGCATCAATTATTGTTGCATACGAATCTTCAATACACAGTATTCTATTCCCAAACACAGCAAAAGACATGCTATATGTCTCCCTCAGGGGTCAGCTGCTAAGCTGATAGATATAAGAGATGTGGTCATGTGGAAGAGTGAATGTCTAGGTGATGATGGTGCATGAGCCCCATTAATTGTGCCACTGGCTCCAGGCTGAGTGATCTGGGGCAAGCACCTGCTGCAGAAGTGGGTGAGAATGACGAATGCTGTCCTACATCACCCACCCGCTCACCTCTTCCCTGCATGAGCCAAATTACTCACATGGGGACAGAGAGCAGTCTGGGCCCTCCTCTGGAGGAGAGCATTTCTCTCAGGAGCGTTTGATGTCATGCAGATCGGTCAGCCAATGTGAGATGTAGGTTAAACTGGTAAAACAATAATTGACAATCAAATGAAGAGAGTCTTATCTCAGTGAGTACTCACTGAGTCCCTATTGATTAATCACTAATCTGAATACTGGGAGTGACAAGTTGCCCCTCAATATCCATCCTGCTAAGACCCAGGAAAACAAAGTCTTTTGGCTTCAGTATTTTTTTATGTCATTACATTGTTTAGAGCATAAGAAACAAATAAAGAATTATATTTTATTCATATGTTATGCTATGTCCTCGTACGTGGACACCAGGACATGTAAAACAAAAATTACATGTACAGGCAAAAACAATGGGATTATTTTTTTATTCACCAATCAATTTTCATGTTTCATGATTTTTTTTTTAACCAGACTTTGTTTAAAGATGATTCTCTATTGAGGACATGTATGAAATCAATGCCCTGTTTTGTAACAAAGTCATATTCTGATTAGAAATCCCATAACATTTTCCTGAGATGTTGATTTATAACAAACAATTTGAAAATTAGTCAGATTTAAATAATTACAAAATATTACAAAATATTATCATATTTCCAAGAGTGCTAAATTTGATCATTCAGTCATTTTTAAAGACAGAGGAGAAGTTGTTGTTTTGGTGAAACCTCAAAACAAATGGTATCTCTGAAAAGCCCTGAATCCAGACTTAAAACTCTGACATGTATGCTGTCAGAGAAACTCACTAAAATATAATGTCCTCGTACGAGGACAGTGGCACCCAGGAGGATGGTAGTGGTATGGTAATATACGTTTTAGTTATTTAGAATAAATTTTTAAATATATATTTTTTTATTTCACTCAGATGACCATGCTATTCACCATGGTACATCAATGGAAAAACATCAAATTACAAAAAAAACTAAATTTTTTAATGTTTTATGTAGCTGACTTGCATACCATATTAATTTGGACAAGTACCTGAGTCGATTTTATTGTGATTCAGTTTTTAGGTCAAGTTTAAAAGCTGAGAGAAAACTGTTGATGCTTTTAATGAGAAGGATGTTGAATTTTCTCTACTTGAAAGAAGCTTTGGGCCAGTGAACAGCTTCTAAAGATAGAGGGAAAAATTGCCTTGTATGCTACCGACCCAAATTTAGGACAGACGCACCTCAACATCGCTCATGACTCCAATGTTTTACTCACGTCATGCCAAAAATATGTTTTCAGAGGTTGCTTGAACTAGGTCAACTGACATCTTTTTTTGGATCACAGAGAGAGAAATTGTGCCATCTAAATGATAGCAGCCTCCTTAAACCAAGACGAACAGAAATAAGCCTTTCTCACTGGTTTATTTGGGTCACTGACAATGCCAGGGAAAATAACCAATAATATATTTTGCTATTGGATGAAATATAATCATAATTGTTCTTGAATTGGGTAATTTAAGAGAAATTATGATTATACTGTTCAAAATTATTTGGGTCCCTGAATCTTTCTCAAAACATTTTTATTGGTCATATACAAAATAAAAGAAGCTGTAATTCAACAAACATACATTATATACAACAGTACATCAATAAATTAGCCACATCTGAGAAATGGTTAACTGCATGGTTCAAATCCACAGTCATTAAATAGGAATACAATGTTGTATCTAGATTGCAAAAAAGTACAACAATTTAATCAATAAATAGTTACAATTCACCCAATGTGTTACTGTGTTTCGTACAAAGCACTGCAATATCTTATTACAACCCATTGATAAAATAACCAAAACATATTCTATCAATGTTCACCATTTATAAATTCACATTTCATAGCTTGACCCACAAATCTACTCTGAGTGCCAAATATAAAAACCTGTACAGTCACTTGCTCACCAAACAAAGAATGTGATGCTTGAACTATAAGCTTGATAACACTGCCATTAATGTGCTGACTGAAAAAAAATGTTGCTTTTTAATAGGATTCATTGATGAGCCAAGACCCATTAAAACAATGGCAGGGCCTGTTGCATAGCCTAACATTAAATTAATATAGTCACAAGACAATAATATAGTAGCAATGACAATAGCTCTGTCCCAAAACTTAGTGAGCTTCCATGTCACCTGCTTACACAAACATCTTAACCGAAATGGATCCTCTTATGTTATTGATTTGACACAAATAGTGCTTTTCACAGCAGGTGCACAAGAGTCTCTAGTTACAACTGATTCTGACATTAGGGCCATTCCCACTTTTCCACTCTTAATCTATGAAAACTCATGTTAGACGGATAAGTTTGACCGTCCGTCTTTTGCAGTGTCTCGCGCATGACGCGCCATTCTAAAACCACCGTACTCAAGTTAAAAGACGTTTTTAAAAAAAACACGTCTTGTCTACACATAAGGCCCTATTTTAGCGATCTGAACGCATGGTCATGGCAGGTGCACTTAGGGCGTGTCCGAATCCACTTTTGCTAGAAAAAACGACAGAAAAAAACTGTCTGCGCACCAGGCGCATGATCCAAAAGGGTTGTCCCTAGTCTCTTAATGAGTCATGGGTGTGTTTTGGGCGTAACATGCAATAAACCAATCAGAGTCTCATCTCCCATTCCCTTTAAAAGCCATTTGCGCTCGCGCCATGGCGGATTCGCTATTTACATGGAGGAAAAACTGAACGCTTCTCCAGAGAGGAATCCTTTTATTTTTAATATTTAAAAATGTGTGTGTGCTGCTGTGTGTGTAATAAGCAGAGTGTATGCGCGTTGTGCACCCGCCTATAGGCGCATATTACTAACACACCCTTTAAATAACACAAAAAATACTGCGCTATTGACTTTAGACCAGGTTTGTGTTGGTCAATGGCGCAGTCGTTTTCAGTTCCTCAAAATATCAACGTGCCAACAATGCGCCTGAACACACCTGGTTTTCAGACCAGCATGCCCATGGGCGAACAGATGGCGCCAGTGCATTTGCTATAGAGTGGTGCAGGTATGACATCACTTTGTAGGCCAAAACACGGAAGCGAGTTAGCATTTTAGCACTTCCGGTTCACGCATTTTAGCACTTCCGGTTCACACATCCCGAAGTCAATAGGTTTTTTGAATGGGGTTTTGGTTAAATGGCTGAAATAAGGTCTGTGGTGAACAGGAGCTCAATACACCTTCATGTTTTATTCTACGACATAAAATACATCAGTATTACCCCACTCATGATTTTTGAAGCTTTTACGTGTCTTGAAAAAGGCGGTTGCTAACAAGTGGCTAATGGGACTACAGAGGCTGTCGAGGAGATTAAACGTCATCACGCCGAAAAGGTAAGCTCAGTCCGCTTTTACAGCCTCATTATGCTGTAAAATAAGTGTACTCTTATTAACTAGTCTAACTCAAACGCTCTGGGAAAATGTTTTGAGATAAAAACTGAAAGAGTTGTGGGAAGTTTAATGATGGTGACGTTGAAGTCGAGTGACCATGGTGTAGTCCGTTTATAGCTTTTTACCTCTGGCGACTGCATTTAGGCTTCAAAATTAATAAAAGTTGTGTTCATCTGTGATAATTATCTTGATGGTCAAAACGTGTAGGTAGCATAAACTTTTGTTGATCACAGAGCTTGTTTTTTGCGATAATCCAAAAGCCTATGGGAAAATCCTATTGGGTTTTTCTTGAGGGAACCAGTGCGATGCAAACTGCCGGTTGGCCTACGAAGTGACGTCATACCTGCACCACTCTATTTAAACAACGTAGCACTGGATGTGAAAATGATAACTGCGGGCTGAAACTAGCAAAAAACACTTGCCTGGCGCCGCATTGTGCCAGGTGTATGATAGGGCCCTGGATGTGACAAAGCAACCGCTGCAAATCCATTTGTTCTCATGTCGTAAGTAGCGCGATCTTGAAGTACGTCAGAAATAGAAGAGGGCATCAATTTGTTTGTCTGGGATTTGTCGTGCCGCATCCAGTGTAGACAGCATCACTGATTATAATGGGTTCTGCTTTTGTCGTGCCACTCACATCTACTGTAGACGCGGTGTTAGGGCCGGTTCACTTCTTTTAACTCGAGCACAGCGTTTTAGAACGGCATGTCATGCGAAACAATGAAACAAAAGAAACAAAAGTATCCTTAAATTATGAAGTGTCACCATCTTTAATTATTTTTTTTTGCATTCTGGGACTAGATATACTGTATACTGCCATAGAATTGGGTCATAAGTTTGTCTTTGAAGGCATAACATTGCTGCCTACCTCTTGAAACAGAGTCAGGAATGCACCTATGATGCATTATGATACTAGCTAGGGTTTGGAACAGAGCTAATAAACACACTGACAGAACATTTACCTTTGCAGTGGTGACTGTATCTAACTGAAATATCTTTCTCCTCAACAGTCATTTTACAGTAGTGCTAAAATACAAATTACCACAAACATCATTGGTCAAAACAAATTAATACTTTATGTGCACATAAGGGTACAGTGTGGCACTTATCCAAGAACTACATTAAACACCAACAGAGAAGTGCTGTGTGAAACAAGTGTGCTGATAAAGCTGCTTTTCAGACGAGTGACGAGTGCCTTATGTGAGCAATGAACTCTAACAACAGTCATGAAACTGCTGGAATACGCCCTATATGCTGAAAACGTGTGCTGCAGGAAACACTGAAATACTGACTGGTGTGGCCTTGAATTTGTGATGTGAGGCGGAGTTGAGGTGAGGTAAGTGGGCAGTGCATTCATGTCACAGTGAATCAGTTTCAGTCTGTTTATTTTCATCTTAAAGCAATAGTTCATCCATAAATGAAAGCCGTCCTTGTGTTGCCGGTCATGACTGCAAAATAAGCCCCACCAGGGTGAACAAGATCAGGCGACAGTTTCATAAACAGAGTGCGTCTCAATCAGTTCCCTAGCTCCCGAGCTTGTGAATCAGTATATCGTGTACATGAATTCGCCACTGGTAAGGATAGTAAATGAAGCTGGCTCACTACACATTGGGACACTGATGACTATTTCCGGGGACGTACAATTTCCTCATTGTACAACATCATTACTGGTATTTATGAACAACAGCAGAGCTGATATCTTTCTGACATTACTTGTAATGTTATTTAAAGTACATTATGATAAATACTTTGCTTGTTACAGTGCATCTGGAAAGTATTCACAGCGCTTCACTTTTTCCACATTTTGTTATGTTACAACCTTATTCCAAAATGGATTAATTTTTTCCCTTAAAATTCTACAAACAATACCCCAAAATGACAATGTGAAAAAAGTACATTGCTGCATTCATCTTTCCCTCGATCCTGACTAGTCTCCCAGTTCCTGCCGCTGAAAAACATCCCCACAGCGTGATGCTGCCACCACCATGCTTCACCGTAGGGATGGTATTGGCCAGGTGATGAGCGGTGCCTGGTTTCCTCCAGATATGACGTTTGCCATTCAGGTCAAAGAGTTCAATCTTTGTTTTATCAGACCAGAGAATTTTGTTTCTCATGGTCAGAGAGTCCTTCAGGTGCCTTTTGGCAAACTCCAAGTGGGCTGTCATGCGCCTTTTACTGAAGAGTGGCTTCCGTCTGGCCACTCTACCATACAGGCCTGATTGATGGAGTGCTGCAAAGATGGTTGTTCTTCTGGAAGGTTCTCCTCTCTGTACAGAGAAACGCTGGAGCTCTGTCAGAGTGACCATCGGGTTCTTGGTCACCTACCTTTGGCCGGGCGACCAGCTCTAGGAAGAGTCCAGGTGGTTCCAAACTTCTTCCATTTACGGATGATGGAGGGCACTGTGCTCATTGGGACCTTCAATGCTGCAGATATTTTTCTGTACCCTTCCCCCAGATCTGTGCCTCGATACAATCCTGTTTCGGAGGTCTACAGACAATTCCTTGGACTTCATGGCTTGGTTTGTGCCCTGACATGCACTGTTAACTGTGGGACCTTATATAGACAGGTGTGTGCCTTTCCAAATCATGTCCAATCAACTGAATTTACCACAGGTGGAGTCCAATCAAGTTGTAGAAACATCTCAAGGATGATCAGTGGAAACAGGATGCACCTGAGCTCAATTTTGAGTGTCATGGCAAAGGCTGTGTATGTGATTTTTTTTATTTGTAATAAATTTGCAAAGATTTCAAACAAACTTCTTTCACGTTGTCATTATGGGGTATTGTTTGTAGAATTTTGAGGAAAATAATTAATTTAATCCATTTTGGAATAAGGCTGTAACATAACAAAATGTGGAAAAAATAAAGCGCTGTGAATACTTTCCGGATGCACTGTACATATACGTGCAACATTTCAGACATAAATAAATTAAAAATGTTAGCTAGATTGTGTTCATTACCTGTCTACATTTATGCTGAAATACAATAAAATAATGCTTTCTGTTTTTAAAAACACATATCGCGTGTCATTATGTGTAGTGAGTTGGCTCACGTGATTTCAGAACTTCCGTTAAGGGAGCATAGTGAGCATCAATGCACCCTGGGTTTCATGGTGCATTGTGGGACTTTTTAGGGAGCGAATGTTTTAGTGCACTGGAAGGATTCTGTGATTGAGACAGCCCTTAAAATGGCCGACTCCCTGATAAGTGCCCTGACTACTGAACTAGGGATCTGATTGAGACCCATAGGCATTTTAAGACTGTCTTAAGAACTATAAGCTTAGTAGTGGTTGAGCTTGGTAGTAAAAATCACAGTCATAGTGGTTTGGAACAACATGTGTGACAGGGTTTTCATTTGTGGGTAAACTATCACTTTAAATCAACTGCAGTCAATGATCTGAGAGTTCTCAGGGAATTTAACACTTTGCCATGCCAGAGAGTTTACTCCATTTCCCCTCATTTATCCATTCAGCTGAGATTCACTATCAGTTTTATATTACACTGAACATTTGTCCTGAGAAAACAATGGGGAAGAGCATATCAAAATAAGTCCATTTCATTAGTGCATTTCACTTACCCTGATCATCTCTTACAGAGAAATCTCATGAAGCTCATTTAAAAATGCCTGTACGTAGTTCTGCTCTGAATCCAGTCAACATCTGTCCATCAGATCCAGAACATGAGCAAGACAGGGTTGATAATTAATTCACTTTTTAAATATTATAGCTCTGTTCCAAACCCTAGTGAGGGAATAGATCTGACATACAGTCAGTTTTCTATCTGAAACGCAGTCTTGAACTGATCCGCACTGGTTAGTGACTGATCGGAAACGTAGCAACACTGACTGAGTCCACTGAATTCAATAGAGTTTGACGTTAGCATGTTGCTAAGCTAACACAACAATACTTCTAATCAAGGCCGTAACCATGTCTTGAACATTGGGGGGGACCAATTTTTTATAAAGCCTATAGAAACAGAACAGTGAAGGAAATTCTAGGTCTAATTCTAGTTGGGGAATAATCATTTTGAACTATGCACAAATAATATTTGTATTAATTTGCATTAAAATATGCACATATGTACTTTTATTTGTATGCCTAAAATGTCGAAAACATGAAACGGTTCTTGTCCCTTCACACTCAGTTAGGAATGACATGAATCACATAAATGCATATTTTCAATTCAAAACGGCCATATTTGAGACAAAAAGTTGAGTAGTTTGCGTCAATTCTATCACAAAAGAGTTCATGTATTAAATCTTTTGCTTACCTCACTTTCTTTCAACGTTAAACTGATGTTTCACGCTGGAATTCGCGCTTTGCTTCTGTGACCGGTAAACTCCGCCTACTTTGATTTGATTGGCCATCTCAATCATTTTGACATTGACGAGCGCTGTTAGACTGCTGGGGCAGACCAGACTAAAAATGTGACTTAATCCTTTTTATCATCCCAACAACAACATAATGAAGTGCAAGAACTTCAAATATTGGGGGGGACAACTTGACCATTTCTAATTATTGGAGGGGACTTGTCCCCCTCAATGTCTATGGAGGTTACGGCCCTGCTTCTAATAAGCAAAAACAAACAAAACACACACCACAAACAAATATTGGGTAAAACAATCCCTTTTCGATCATTTCTATAAACCCATTTTAGCAATGATTACCAAAATTTAATACATTTCCTGTTGCTCTTTCATTTTCAACCCCTCCAAAATCAAATCAACTCCCAATGGATAAAAGTCCCACTCTACTGTATATTCTGAGTATTGGGTATTTATAACTGACATTGAGGATGTTTGTTTCTCTGCCTATACAGCCTGAGACGCTGGGAAAGGCTCTGGCATCTCTGCGCACCTACATGGGACGAGTGCTTTGGAGAATGGATGGATAAATTTCTTTTATTTTTCAGTGAGATTGTTACCTGTTCGTGAAGGACACATGCGATGCTTCCTTATTTGTTGTTTTCATGTTGGGAAGAAGCAGATAGAACCCATTATAATCGGTGATGCTGTCTACACTGGAAGCGACACGCTGTGGCAAGACACATTTCTGAACAATAAACGTATGCCCCGTTCTATTCCTCATGTACATCAAGCGTCTGGTGTTAAAATGCTGGTCAGTTCACTAGGTTTTGGAACAGATCCACAACTTCATCGCTTTGCAAGTTATTTAGTTCTAGTTCAAATGTTGTCCCAAAACATGGATAAATTGTGTTTTGCCAAACCACCTGTGCTGGAAGAGAACCACAAACTGACTATGCACCGTTATGAAGCGTCACATTGGGTTTGTTACAGTCAGCTGACCCAAGACATCTTCATTACAGAGATATGGAAGGAGCCAATATGAATGACTGGCTTCTGTACACGGTCTATATTACGTTATAATATTCATTTAAAGAATACAGCAGGACACTTACACAGTGAACAACACTGTCACCTGACCACATACACAGCACGCCACGCGCTACCCCATTGCACCTGTCTATTTACTAGAAAAGCAATCAGACTTCAATAATAAGCCACTTTTGGTACAATTGCAAAATTGATATCAAACTATTTTTTTGTTTGGTCATATAAATAACAGTTTTTTTTTTTTTTTTTCTGTTTTCGTTTTCCGGAAAGAAAAACGTTTTTTTAGTTGAAGTAAGACATCAGAGACCATTTGCTAATGATTCAACAATAAAGCCTGTGTTAAGTTGCTTCTGGAAATTAAATGCGACCAGCCCATCCATACAAAGAGCACAAAACAACAAAACTACAGCTGTACGACTCCGAACAAAGCTATGATCAACACTTTTACCAACACGGTTTACCAACTAAAAGCAAATAAATGCCTCCTCTTTGCGATGCTTTTAAGGAAAGGCTTTCTCATAACTCATGTCTGCAAAAGATGAACATCACCTGCCAGACATTTTAACAGCGCCTCTGCTCTCCCATGCATAAATACTGTAGTTTATTGCCTCTCCTGGTCATATTCCTCAGAATATAACTTGTAAACATCATTCCACTATTGGAATTGAACTCAACAGGGAAAAAAATTGATTAACTGAAAATTATTTTGCTTGCTTTGTGAATTACAAGATCCTTATTTCTTATACCATTTCTGATAGAACAGTGAATATATTTAGTTTTTTCCCATCAGTATATCAGTCAGTGGACAATATCAAGCACAGGCGACTCAAGTTGGAGCTAAAGTTAACCCAAAAACTTGTGACTCATTTAAAGTTAGTCATTTAGTTAGTCTAGTCTAACTTTCTTGCGTGGGAACACAAAAAAAGGAGAGATTTAGCAGAATGACCAGGCTCCTTTCCATATGATGAAAGCATATAGTTACCATGTCTCACACAGCCCTGAAAGGATTAAAAGGATATGACTTCTGCATTATATTCCCATTCTTCTGAAACCATATGATAGTTTTCTATCAGGAACACACCCAAATTCACGTCGTTATTCACTGACGATCTCGCCTTCATCAGTGCATGCACATTAGAGGTCTTCACGGGTCTACTTTGATTCGGAAACCCGAGGTCCGACCCGAGACTCGAGGGGGTTTGGGTCCAAAACTTTGACGAGTGCCTCGGACACGGGTCAGGTCTGATTTTAGTAGCCTCGGAAATAAATGTGCTTTTACCTAACAGACCCGAAATTCTTTTAATATAATATATATACACAATATTAGTTTTGTGTGCTTAACAATATTTTATCATTTAAAAGAAATGCATATTAAATAATTCTATGATAATGCTACTTCTTCTTCTCTGTCAGTCTGTGCTTCGGTGTGTAAATGACCAAACCATCCTAACTGGCGTGTGCAGCAGCGGCACGAGATCCACATAACTGCACTCTGCAATACCTGAGGCGTTCGCTTATTAATATTAACATTAATATTGTCATTTTATGTGCAACATAAAGCTTGTGAGCAGTTTATCTACTCGGAATTGCTCGCCCAAGCAGAAAAACGATGAACTGTTGCCAGATATTGATTACAAAAAAAACATTTAAATGCAGTTGATGCCAAACTAATCACAAACAATTAAGCCATAACTGTATAATTTCTTGTTTTTCCTCAAATAAAACAATGTGTGAAATCCAGAAAAACAATATAGGCTACATTTTCTGGCACCATTCAGCTTAATCTGGGACAAAGAGGGATTGGAGAATAAACGTCATCTACAAATAAAGGTAAGAAGATGGGCATACTTTAAAAGCTACACGTATTTCTTCATTTTCAACCTGGTATGACAGACCAAAATCAAAGATGACTGGTGTGCAGGGATGCAAGCATGTGAAGACGTCGATGCCTCGGTTACATTCGGGTTTGAAAAAAATGCCATCCGGTCTGCCTTGGGTCTAATCTTATTGGGACTGGCTCTGGTTAGGTTTTTCTTTTTAAAAAATGTATTTATGCATGTCAAGTTGGGGTAGGAAGTGATTCGGGTCGATCCATGCCAGGTACAGATCATAGGACCCGGAAGATCTCTAATGCACATATTTGAATTTTATTTGCCTCATCAGGTTTGATGTCAGTGACAAATGGCATCAGTTCTTGTGTGGCTTCAATCACAGGTTGTTTACGTGATGAAGTGTGACTTTTCTGCTTGACCTTCTCTGGTCACTGTATGCTTTCTCTGTATGGAGAAAACCAGCACAAAAACTTCTCCTTTTGTGTTCTATGGACCAAGTAATACGGGTTTAGTACCAAATGACGGTGACTAAGTGACAAGCTTTAAAATAATTTTTGGGTTAAGATCAACACAGGGTTGTACAACACGGGTTGTAATTGACAGATTAATCTCTAAAAATAAATATGTCCTTTATGTTTTTTCTGAGAAATTTTAGTGTTGTCTTGTGTATATTTTTATGCTCACAGAGTAGATCTTGTTTAGCATGAGTAAACCTGTGCCTGATGGATACACCAACCAATATACTTACAAAATGCTTCCCGTTTGTGCATTAAGACCGTGCTTCTGTTTTGGACTTGACAATGGTGATGACGCTGGTGGTGGCCACTTTGCCTGGTATGAGGGGCCCTATGACAGATGTGATGGGGCCCCTGGCAGAGGCCACAGGGCTGCGGGCCACAGTTCTGGCGAAACTCTGGAGAGCCTCATATTTGGAGCGCAGCACATCAAGCTCCACTTTCATGCTGGCGTTCTCTGAGGCGAGCTTCTCCACCTCCTGCTGAAGCTCTGCCTTCTGTTTCTCCAGCTCCTCCTTCTGCGTGACACGTTTGACGCGGCAGCTGGCGGCATAGCCGCGGTTTTTGAGCGTGCGCCGCCGCTGTTTCAACTGCAGGATTTCATCTTTGGTCAGGCCGCGCAAGTGCTGGTTCAGCTCTCGCACAGACATGGACACCAGTTCATCATCCGTAAGACTCGTGCCATTCTCACCTGGCTCTCGCTTCACCTGAGGAGAACCACAAGGGACGAGATCAAGAGAGAAGAGAGGGAAGGGGAGACTGGGGGAAATTGAGCGATGAGCCTTACTTAGCACATGCTCAGTAAATTTCTCTCTCAGAGAAAAGGAAAGGTAACGTTTTACAACAAGGTCCCATTAGATAACACCAATACATGAACTAACAATGAACAATTGTTTATTGTACAGCATTTGTTAATCTTAATTAATGTTGAATTCAACATTTACTAATACATTTTGAAATGAAATTTGCATTTGAATTTGTTAACAAAGATACAGTCAAACCAAAATGTATTCAGACACCTTCAACATTTTCTCACATTATCACAGTTTATTCACTATAGTTTAGAAAATGGTAATAAAATATGACAAGAACTCAGAGTTAAACTGTGTCAGAACAAATTCATCTTGATAATGTCAGATAACTTTGATAGAAAGGTATGTAATGGATTACAATCGACCAATCAGCTGTTAAATTTAAGTACACAATTAGATAATACCAATTTAGGTCAACCAATGACCAAGCAATGCTTCATTTTGTTCAGTCTGTGGTGTGAAAGGTCGCATTAGCAACTAAAGAAAAAACACTTCAGCAAAACATGGTCAGGTCAAAGTGTCTGAATTATTTTGGTCCCAAATTATCATCAATTTTACTGGTAGTCACTGTATGAAAATTTTTGGGGTATAATATGTCACAGTTTACTTTATTTGGCTATCCTCACTTGCATAAATGAACTATAGTGTCCTGCGCCCACTAGTAAAAAAATATATCTGAATCATTTTTGGTTTGACTGTATATAATAAATGCTGTAAAAAATATTGCTCATTGCTAGTTCATGGTAGCTACATTTCCTGTTCCCAAAAGAAAATGTGATTTAATACTTTTCTTAACCTGGTATGACAGACCAAAATCAAAGATGACTGGTGTGCAGGGATGCAAGCATGTGAAGACGTCGATGCCTCGGTTACATTCGGGTTTGAAAAAAATGCCATCCGATCTGCCTTGGGTCTAATCTTATTGGGACTGGCTCTGGTTAGGTTTTTCTTTTTAAAAAATGTATTTTTGCATGTCAAGTTGGGGTAGGAAGTGATTCGGGTCGATCCATGCCGGGTACAGATCATAGGACCCGGAAGATCTCTAATGCACATATTTGAATTTTATTTGCCCCTATAATAAATGCTGTAAAAAATATTGCTCATTGCTAGTTCATGGTAGCTACATTTCCTGTTCCCAAAAGAAAATGTGATTTAATACTTTTCTTCTACTGTCTAAATCTTTGAATTCCGATTTGGAGACACTTTCATTTGAAACCTCATCTGAACATACCTTGAGTGCTTTGTTTCCCTTGTTTGTAGTAGTCATACCACGAGAGCCGCTCTCCACTGCCCTGCTCGACAGGTCTGTGAATACAACAGAGTTCACAATCAGTCAGACAGATGCTTCTCAGACACATAGGATTTGATCATCAAGGTCACAATTATATTCCAAAGTTCATTTAAACCCATGCAATGAATTGCTCTGTTAAGCTAGAATATGTTAACAAATTTATAACAAAAAATAAGTGGTTTTACATGTGTTACTATGCAGTTGCTATGGTGTTCTATTTTATCAGAATAGCTTAGTGAACTCTGTACATTGTTCGGTTCCGGCTGTAGAGCCTGTGCAGCAGGGCAACTGGGTGACGGTGAGACGGCATAGTCGCGGATCAAAAAAACCACTCTTCCGTTCCGATTAGAACATCAAACAGGTTCTCCCCACTCAGTGATGCACCCACTGAGAATCCTGTTGAAAGTGCCCTAGTTATTGGCGATTCATTTACACGGAACGTGAAAATAGAGACACCAGCCACCATAGTCACATGTTTGCCGGGAGCCAGAGCGCCTGACATCAAAGCAAATTTAAAAGTGCTGGCTAATGCTAATTGTAAATTCTCTAAGATTATTATTCACGTCGGCACAAATGATGTTCGACTTCGCCAGTCGGAGATCACCAAAATTAACATTAAAGAGGTGTGTAAACTCACAAGTACGATGGCAGATGATGTTTTTTTGTTAAAAGGAGTGATGAGATACTTAGCAGACTATCATCACTCAATGGCTGGTTGTCTAAGTGGTGTCCGCAAAATAACATAGGGTTCATAGACAATTGGAAAAGCTTTTGGGGCAGACCTGACCTGTTGAAAAAAGATGGCATCCATCCTTCCTGGGATGGTGCCGCTCTTCTCTCTAGTAATTTGGCACATAGTCTTAGAGCTAAACATTGACTAACTGGGGCCCAGGTCAGGAAGCAGACGGACTGGCTTACCCGACCGCCTGCTAGCTGTCTCACGTCACAGAAGTCAGATAAATCCCAGCACATAGAGACTCTTTCACCTAGATATTATCACATAGAGACTGTGTCTGTTCCACGAATTAGTAAATACAAAAAACCATCAAAACCATTCAACGGTAAAAATTTAATTGAAGTCCAACAAATAAACAACAGATATATAATACAGATGATCAAATGATAAAGCTCGGGCTGCTGAATATTCGATCCCTTTCCTCAAAAGCGCTTATTGTTAATGATATGATTACAGATCATAACCTAGATGTGCTGTGTTTGACAGAAACCTGGCTAAAACCTGACGATTACATTACTTTAAATTCCCACCCCCCAAGATTATTGTTATAAACACGAGCCGCGTCTGAAAGGTAAAGGGGGAGGTGTTGCTGTAATTTATAATAATATCTTCAGTATTACTCACAAGTCTAGTTTCAAATATAATTCCTTTGAAGTTTTGGTGCTTTATGTAACGTTATGTAGTGAAATTGATAAATCCCGTTTGACATTTCTGTTGGCTACTGTATACAGGCCACCAGGGCACAATACAGACTTTACCAGAGAATTTGCTGATTTTCTATCAGAGTTAGTACTGGCTGCAGATAAAGTCCTAATTGTTGGTGATTTTAATATCCATGTAGACAATGAAAAAGACGCATTGGGATTGGCATTTAGAGACATTCTAAACTCTATTGGAGTAAGGCAACACGTGTCAGGACCCACTCATCACCGTAATCATACTTTAGACCTAATACTGTCACATGGAATAAATGTTGATACCATTGAAATTCTGAAGCAGAGCAATGACATCTCAGATCATTACCTAGTATCATGTACACTTAATTTAGCAAAGGCTGCAAAGCCGTCCCCTCGCTTCAAATATGGCAGGACTATCACTGCTGCGACTGAAGATTGCTTTGTAAGTAATCTTCCTCATCAGTTTCATCTCCTCAGCATCCCAGATAGCCTAGAGGAACTCGATGTTGCAACAGAAACTATTGACTCTCTCTTTTCCAGCACTTTAGAGACAGTTGCTCCCCGGCGCTTAAAGAAGATTAAAGAAAATAGTCCAACGCCGTGGTACAACGAGCACACCCGGGCCCTTAAAACAGCAGCCAGAAAAATGGAGCGCAGCTGGAAGAAAACAAAACTGGAAGTTTTTCGCATTTCGTGGAAAGAGAGCATGATTGCATACAGAAAGGCCGTAAAAACTGCTAGATCTGCTTATTTCTCGACTCTCTTAGAAGAAAACAAACACAACCCTAGGTATTTATTCGATACAGTGGCTAAATTAACCAAAGATAAAGCTTCAACTTCTGATGTTTGTAAACAGCACAGCAGTAATGACTTTATGAACTTCTTTACTTGTAAGATTGATAATATTAGGAAAAAAATGATAACCATGCAGCCGTCTACTACAGTATCACATCAGACAGTGCATTGTAGTATCACTGAGGAAAAATTACATTCATTCACTGCTATAGGAGAAGAAGAATTGGCTAAACTTGTTAAATCATCAAAATCAACAACATGTATGCGCGACCCTATACCGACTAAACTACTAAAAGAGATGCTTCCAGAGGTCATAGATCCTCTTCTTAATATCATTAATTCATCCTTGACATTAGGATATGTACTGAAAACTTTTAAGTTGGCTATTATTAAACCTCTAGGTTTCAAAAATCCAGAAAATCACATTGTATGATTTTTAAGTAATTAATTTGCATTTTATTGCATGACATAAGTATTTGATACATCAGAAAAGCAGAACTTAATCTTTGGTACAGAAACCTTTGTTTGCAATTACAGAGATCATACGTTTCCTGTAGTTCTTGACCAGGTTTGCACACACTGCAGCAGGGATTTTGGCACACTCCTCCATACAGACCTTCTCCAGATCCTTCAGGTTTCGGGGCTGTCGCTGGGCAATACGGACTTTCAGCTCCCTCCAAAGATTTTCTATTGGGTTCAGGTCTGGAGACTGGCTAGGCCACTCCAGGACCTTGAGATGCTTCTTAAGGAGCCACTCCTTAGTTGCCCTGGCTGTGTGTTTCAGGTCGTTGTCATGCTGGAAGACCCAGCCACGACCCATCTTCAATGCTCTTACTGAGGGAAGGAGGTTGTTGGCCAAGATCTCGCGATACATGGCCCCATCCATCCTCCCCTCAATACGGTGCAGTCGTCCTGTCCCCTTTGCAGAAAAGCATCCCCAAAGAATGATGTTTCCACCTCCATGCTTCACGGTTGGGATGGTGTTCTTGGGGTTGTACTCATCCTTCTTCTTCCTCCAAACATGGCGAGTGGAGTTTAGACCAAAAAGCTCTATTTTTGTCTCATCAGACCACATGACCTTCTCCCATTCCTCCTCTGGATCATCCAGATGGTCATTGGCAAACTTCAGACGGGCCTGGACATGCGCTGGCTTGAGCAGGGGGACCTTGCGTGCGCTGCAGGATTTTAATCCATGACGGCGTAGTGTGTTACTAATGGTTTTCTTTGAGACTGTGGTCCCAGCTCTCTTCAGGTCATTGACCAGGTCCTGCCGTGTAGTTCTGGGCTGATCCCTCACCTTCCTCATGATCATTGATGCCCCACGAGGTGAGATCTTGCATGGTGCCCCAGACCGAGGGAGATTGACGTCATCTTGAACTTCTTCCATTTTCGAATAATTGCGGCAACAGTTGTTGCCTTCTCACCAAGCTGCTTGCCTATTGTCCTGTAGCCCATCCCAGCCTTGTGCAGGTATACAATTTTATCCCTGATGTCCTTACACAGCTCTCTGGTCTTGGCCATTGTGGAGAGGTTGGAGTCTGTTTGATTGAGTGTGTGGACAGGTGTCTTTTATACAGGTAACACGTTCAAACAGGTGCAGTTAATACAGGTAATGAGTGGAGAACAGGAGGGCTTCTTTAAGAAAAACTAACAGGTCTGTGAGAGCCGGAATTCTTACTGGTTGGTAGGTGATCAAATACTTATGTCATGCAATAAAATGCATATTAATTATTTAAAAATCATACAGTGTGATTTTCTAGATTTTTGTTTTAGATTCCGTCTCTCACAGTTGAAGTGTACCTATGATAAAAATTACAGACCTCTATATGCTTTGTAAGTAGGAAAACCTGCAAAATCGGCAGTGTATCAAACTTGTTCTCCCCACTGTAGCAGTAAATGAAGAGATGTCACACCGATCACAAGTTCAGTATGGAGTACCGCAGGGCTCAGTGCTAGGACCGTTGCTTTTCACCCTGTACATGCTACCACTGGGAGATATTATTAGGAAGCATGGCGTTAGTTTTCATTGTTATGCTGACAATACTCAGCTCTATATTTCTTCAGGCCCTGACGAAACTTACCAATTCACAAGATTAACGGAATGCATAGCTGATATAAAAAAATGGATGACTAGTAATTTCCTGCAACTTAATTCAGAAAAAAATGAATTTTTAATCATTGGACAAAAAAACTCCTCAAGTAGTAACCTAGAACACTGTCTAACACTCGATGGCTGCTCTGTCAAGTCCTCGTCGTCAGTTAGGAACCTGGGTGTGCTCTTTGATACCAATCTCTCATTTGAAAGCCACGTTTCTAGCATCTGTAAAACTGCATTCTTCCATCTTAAAAATATATCTAAAATTACGGCACATGCTTTCAGTGCAAAATGCTGAACAGTTAGTTCATGCGTTCATGACCTCAAGGCTAGATTATTGTAATGCTCTACTGGGTGGTTGCCCTGCTCGCTTAATAAATAAACTGCAGCTTGTCCAAAACGCAGCAGCTAGAGTTCTTACTAGAACCAGGAAGTATGACCATATTAGCCCGGTTCTGGCAACACTCCATTGGCTCCCTATTAAACATCGTATACATTTTAAAATCTTGCTGATTACTTACAAAGCACTAAATGGTTTAGCTCCCCAGTACTTGAGCGAGCTCTTAACGCATTATACTCCATCACGTCTATTGCGGTCTCAAAATTCTTGCCAGTTGATAATACCTAGAATATCAAAATCAACTGCAGGCGGTCGATCCTTTTCCTATTTAGCACCTAAACTCTGGAACAGTCTTCCTAGCATTGTTCGGGAAGCAGACATACTCTGTCAGTTTAAATCTAGACTAAAAACACATCTCTTTACTATGGCATACACATAAAACATTTTTAATTTATATTATTCAAATCAGTTAAATGATTGTTTTAGGCTGCATTAACTAGGTCAGCCGGAACCGGGAACACTTCCCATAACACCTGATGTACTCGTTACATCATAAGAAGAATGGCATCTACGTTAATGTTAGTCTCTCTGTTTATCCCGAGGTTTACTGGAGTCGGTCGGATCCGGGCCGTATCCGGACCAGATGGTGGACCTTAGCCTGGACATGACGAACGCATCCCTGAAGTGTCTGTAGAGACCGTGTCAATTAAACTCCCCCCTGTAAATGCTGCATCGACACGACATCCTCATTAAACCCGTCCCCGGCGTGACGACTCCAATCTTTCGAATAATCCTACGAATATCTATTGATCTAATATGACTTCTGACCTGTAATGTTGCCAGAATCATAATCATACACTATTTGTTGGTCGGCCAGAGGAGAACTGGCACCCCGACTGAGCCTGGTTTCTCCCAAGGTTTTTTTTCTCCATTCTGGCCCTGAAGGAGTTTTGGTTCCTTGCCACCGTCGCCTTTGGCTTTTGGCTTGCTCAGTTGGGGACACTAAAATTTCAACTATATTACTGATCTGCCCGTATTGACACTATATAATAATTCAAATGAGCTAGATGACATCACCGTTTTCACCAGAGCGGCTGTACAGCCGAA
Source organism: Coreius guichenoti (assembly GCA_039654105.1). Taxonomy (NCBI): domain Eukaryota; kingdom Metazoa; phylum Chordata; class Actinopteri; order Cypriniformes; family Gobionidae; genus Coreius; species Coreius guichenoti. Next base: position 5,161,624 of record CM077171.1, read on the forward strand.
TCAAATTCTGTTGCATTATTTTCCTGTTACCACTGTGAAGCTGCTTTGAAACAATTGGCATTGCAAAAAGCACTATATAAATAAAGGTGATTTGATTTGATTTGATATGTATCAGTACATTAGATCAGTGCATTCAGTCTTAAAGTGACAGCAGCCTAATATACTATACTTGCTGCTGTTTGTGTCATTAATGTTCATCAAACAACAAGAGAGAGAAACTCTCACTGCTCTTGACTGAATCACTTTTGTAACTTTAATAAGAATAAATGTATATTTAATTTATTCAGTGAAGACTATGCAGTGTTTTTTGTACATTAGATTGCTTTGTTCTATTGTAGTTATTTTTGTCCAATTCTTATTAGTTTCTTTGTTTTTATTTTATCACCCAATGTTTACTTGTCTTCAGTAAACTTGAGTGTTTTTTTATACTTATGTTAGAAAAGACAATACAGTTCACTTACCTGACTCCATAACCATAAAAAAGATCAATAAAGTTTACAATAAACAAGAATGGCCTCAGACTCCTTACTTTCCCAGTGTTCTTTAGTTACAATATTTAAAAAAATTATTTACAAATGAAATAGACCCAACTTCAAGTACTAGAAATAAGAAATAAATTGTATAAAGCAATCAAATGTACAAAAACACTGCATAGTTTTCACTGAATAAATTAAATATACATTTATTCTTATTAAAAGTTATAAAAGTGATTGTCAAGAGCAGTGAGAGTTTCTTTCTCTTGTTGTTTGATGAACATTAATGACACAAACAGCAGCAAGTACAGTATATTAGGCTGCTGTCACTTTAAGACCGAATGCACTGATCTAACATAGGGGAGACTGGGGATGGTTGTAACACTTTTTGTTTGAGCATCAGTAACTCAGTGGTTGTTTATGCTAGATGGCTCAAATTTTGATACTTGGTAGCCACATTTGTCTGCTACATATATAACTCAATTGGACATGTACTACACAATCACAGATGTGAGTTAATGTCAAATACAAAGAGTTCCGTTGTTACAACCTACCCCACTACTGGGGATCGATGTAACACTGAGAGGTCATTTGCTGAAATAACACCCACACCATCCAATTTTTGCATAAACATCATTGAAGAACAAAGAAAAAAACTTTTTGAACAACGTGAACAATTTAAACTGACAAAAAAAAAATATTGCATTTTTTTATAACTTTAAATGTAGTGCAAAACAATTGCTGTGTGTTTGTGTGAGTGTGTGTGTATTCCTGTTACATTAGGGTTCAGTCACTAGCTATGTTTCCGTGATCCACCTATTTTTATGTGAATTTTGATATATTGCATAAAAAACACTGGATGGAAACATCAAGATGCGCATAAATTCTAATAATGCGCACAAAAAGCTTAAATAATTGTACATACAATTCAATGATTGCTAGGCAAAAAATAATCTTGATGAAAATTTTTACTTTCTTACCTGAAAATCACTTTTTTGGTCATAAAATCTACAAATTTGCTCACAGTCACATGCAATTTCTCCTGAGAGCTCAAAAAGAAGATGGGACTGTATGATATTAAGGACGTTACCACAGCTCTTTTCTGACCTGTCAAACTTACAGTGTTACAACTGACCCCATGTTGCAACCCTCCCCGGTCTCCCCTACTGATACATATGTGTTTTCTTTCTCAACTGTTTACATTCACATAAGACATAAAATGACTTGTTTTTAAACCGCAAGGCTTAAAAACACATGCAAATAATAAATTTTCGTGATGGCACAGCACAACATCATGTGAGCGTAACAGCGATCGAGACGATAATCAAAAATGTCTACCGGTTTATCGTGTCCACAGGTATATCGTCCACCTCAAGCAACAGTATTAGTGATTCTTCTCTTTAGTAATGCTTTCCAAGGAAAGCAACAGAAATGCTTCATATTAATCACAGTTCAGCCACATTATTTCTTGCCGTTCTGTTTTATGTGGTACTGTTATGCCCAATCTAGGCATAAAGGATGATGCAGCATGAAAGGTAGGCTACTAGTTGTAGGCAGCGAGATTGAGAAACAATAGTGCTTTTATTGAAAAGTGTGAGTTCAACTTCAAGAAATGACCAAGCCAAAATAACCAACAGAAATACACTATATTGCCAAAAGTATTGGGACACCCCTCCAAATCATTGAATTCAGGTGTTCCAATCACTTCCATGGCCACAGGTGTATAAAATCAAGCACCTAGGCATGCAGATGCTTCTACAAACATTTGTGAAAGAATGGGTCGCTCTCAGGAGCTCAGTGAATTCAAGCATGGTACCGTGATAGGTTGCCACCTGTGCAATAAGCCAATTCGTGAAATTTCCTCACTACTAAATATTTCACGGTCAACTGTTAGTGGTATTATAACAAAGTGGAAGCAATTGGGAACAACAGCAACTCAGCCACAAAGTGGTAGGCTACGTAAAAATCACAGAGCGGGGTCAGCGCATGCTGAGGCACACAGTGCACAGAAGTCGCCAACTTTCTGCAGAGTCAAGAGCTACAGACCTCCAAACTTCGTGTGGCCTTCAGATTAGCTCAAGAACAGTGTGTAGACAGCTTCATGGAATGGGTTTCCATGGCTACAGTTTGGGGATGGCCCCTTCCTGTTCCAACATGACTGCGCACCAGTGCACAAAGCGTCGGTCCATAAAGACATGGATGAGCGAGTTTGGTGTGGAGGAACTTGACTGGCCTGCACAGAGTCCTGACCTCAACCCGATAGAACACCTTTGGGATGAATTAGAGCGGAGACTGCGAGCCAGGCCTTCTCGTCCAACATCAGTGCCTGACCTCACAAATGCGCTTCTAGAAGAATGGACAAAAATTCCCATAACCTTGTGGAAAGCCTTCCCAGAAGAGTTGAAGCTGTTATAGCTGCTCCATATTAAACCCTACGGATTAAGAATGGGATGTCATTAAAGTTCATGTGCATGTAAAGGCAGGCATTTCAAAACGTTTGGCAATATAGTGTATACACAGTCTGAAAAAATTTTCTTAACCTAACTGTGACAAGCAGGGCGGGCGAGAGCCGTGAAAGAGTGGCGTGAATCCTCAAATCCTCTCACGGAGGAGCTCGGAAGCATAAAAGGAGGAGCGATGACAATGAAGGACGAATTATGTTGTGTTTTGTTTATGTTTTATTATGTGTGTGTGCGGCAGTCGTCCGTGAGGAAAGTTTTTACTTTCAGTTTTATTTATTTATTTATTAAAGTTTGTTGAACCTTCGCTGGTTCCTGCCTCGTTCTTCCCATAACAAAGAACTTTGTTACACTAACCTAACCATAAAAAAGATCAATAAAGTTTACAATAAAACAAAAATTGCCTCAGACTCCTTACTTTCCCAATGCTCAGTTACATTATTTTAAAAAATATATTTACTATATTTTTTACTATATATATATATATTACAATATAGTTGACAAGTACAAGGACAAGGCAATCCAAAATTTTCAGTAAAACAGGCAAAAGACAATTCTGAATTCAAACAATCTCTATTAAACACATCTCTAAACAGCCTCTTCCCACACAAACTCTGCACTACACAATCAAACACTCTTTGCTAACTTTCTGGCCAAAACACATGAAACTGGAGCAAGTGAGTGATGTTTTTTTTTTTTTTTTTTTTAAAGTACGGCTGAACACTGCCAATGAGGACACACACATACAGACACTCCCAAAACAACTCAGAGATCAAACAAAACAGAGACAAAACTATAGGGTTGTAACAGGCAAAGCACAGCAATAAAAAGTGGTTACTGCAAACAACCAAATGTGTCTCAGAAGCACCAAACTGCTGCCATCTGGGAAGATAACAACCAAAATCAACAATACACAAAACTGAAGTACCAAGAATTTACTCATTGTGAATTAAATTTTTAACAGTCTTGAGAGGAGCATGTGGGGATGAAATTAAAGCAGATGTGTCACAGTAGGGATAATGTTACACGGGCAGAGACAGCAGCATCTATCAGACATGCGTCTACACACACACACCTTCTGCTGGTTCAGTGGCTTATGTAGTGAACGGCACATTCCAGGGCACAGTTTTATGGCGGGGCTCCTCTCTGACTGCAACAGTGGAGAAAGGTGTGCTACATTTTATTGGATCTTTATGGACTAACACAAATAAATGTCCAACACCATCAGAGAAGGATGCAAGGACAATTGACAGACACCTCTTAGAGAGTAAGGAGAAGACCCCAAGTACCAAGCCTGGGAAGTTTCTGCCCTTCACCCATCTAGAGACTAATCCCTAAGGTTTAGGCCCGGACCACCATAAAAATACCTTAGGACCTTTTGGATGCAGACCATGATGGGACCGATGAGACCAAGATGGGACCAAAAGAATCCATCCAAAACCATGTTTGGAGACATCAAAACTGATGTAAACTACAGCACATTCATTTCATAACTTATTCAGAGAAATAAGTATTCTCAGTGACCGCTATTTGTAGCAGGGCCGTAACCACCATAGACACTGAGGGGGGCAAGTCCCTCCGAATAATTAGAAATGGCCAAATTGTCCCCCACAATATTTGATATTCTTGATGCTGCTCTGCTGTAGTCCATACTCCGCTCTATTTGTTGCTAGGATGACAAAAGTAAAATATTACATTTTTTAGGCCTCAGCGGTCTAACAGCGGCACTGTCAGAATGTCAGTGTCAGAATGAGTGAGATGGCCAATCAAATCAAAGAAGGCGGGGCTTACCGTTAGTGCGAATTCTAATGCGACACTTTAGTTATAGCAGTGAAAGAGTGTGTGTTGTAAGATGCAAGCAGCTAAACATTTAATATTTGACAACTGATTTACGATAAAAATATTCAGCGACCAACAGTAATATCGAGTGATGCAAACTACTTTTTGCATACGTTTATGAAATTTCACCATTTTGAAATGAAAATATGATATTTATGTAAATCATAGCTGACTTTCACGTGAAAAGAAACGTTTTGCATTTTTACATATTAGGCAGACGAAAAATCCCTTTTAATCCTTTAATATTTTAATTCCTTTAAATAAACCAATAAGACCAATACCCCACCCCACCCTCCCATTGCAAAAAAACCCCAAAAACTTTGGTCCTTTCTAGTGAAAGGATGGCATTTAGTGATTTAATTTTTAAGGTAACACTTTAGAATACAGTTCCGTCGTTAATGAATAACTACACAGGAACAAATGAGCAACGCATTACTAACACTCTAGTAACTACTATTAACTAACAAGAAACTCTGATTAACGAATTAGTAAGTAATGATGCTCAGTTGAATGTCCCAGAGAACTACTAAGAACTACTATATACAGATTCATCATAAATGTGAATAATGCATAATATATAATTAATTCTAAAGTGAAGGTTATAGTAACCCATTAGTAATGACTCAAGTCTTACCAAATCCTTCAGAAGGAATTACTAATTATTTGGATCAGTATTCTAAAGTGAAAAACATGATAACTCTCTAGTAAACACTGAAGTCATTGTAAGCTTTTAAGGTTTTGGATAGTAATGAATGAAGTGTTACTACATCCTTCTAAAGTAATTACTAATTATTTGGATCAGTATTCTGAAGAAGAATTGGCTAAACTCGTTAAATCATCAAAATCAACAACATGTATGCTCGACCCTATACCGACTAAACTACTAAAAGAGATGCTTCCAGAGGTCATAGATCCTCTTCTTAATATCATTAATTCATCCTTGACATTAGGATATGTACCGAAAACTTTTAAGTTGGCTATTATTAAACCACTTATTAAAAAACTGCAACTTGATCCTACAGAATTAGTCAATTAAAGGCCAATCTCAAATCTACCCTTTCTGTCAAAAATACTAGAAAAGGCAGTGTCCTCACAATTATGCTCCTTTTTAGAAAGAAATGGTATCTGTGAGGATTTCCAGTCAGGATTTAGATCGTATCATAGTACTGAGACTGCTCTCATTAGAGTTACAAATGATTTACTCTTATCCTCCGATCGTGGTTGTATCTCTCTGTTAGTGTTACTCGATCTTAGCGCTGCATTTGATACTATCGACCACAACATTCTTTTGAATAGACTCGAAAATTATGTTGGCATTAGTGGAATTGCATTGGCATGGTTTAAATCATACTTATCTGACCGTTATCAGTTTGTAGCAGTAAATGAAGAGATGTCACACCAATCACAAGTTCAGTATGGAGTACTGCAGGGCTCAGTGCTAGGACCGTTGCTTTTCACCCTGTACATGCTACCACTGGGAGATATTATTAGGAAGCATGGCGTTAGTTTTCATTGTTATCCTGACGATACTCAGCTCTATATTTCTTCACGCCCTGACGAAACTTACCAATTCACAAGATTAACGGAATGCATAGCTGATATAAAAAAATTGGATGACTAGTAATTTCCTGCAACTTAATTCAGAAAAAAATGAATTTTTAATCATTGGACAAAAAAAAAAAAACTCCACAAGTAGTAACCTAGAATACTGTCTAACACTCGATGGCTGCTCTGTCAAGTCCTCGTCATCAGTTAGGAACCTGGGTGTGCTCATTGATACCAATCTCTCATTTGAAAGCCACATTTCTAGCATCTGTAAAACTGCATTCTACCATCTTAAAAATATATCTAAATTACAGCACATGCTTTCAATGCAAAATGCTGAACAGTTAGTTCATGCGTTCATGACCTCAAGGCTAGATTATTGTAATGCTCTAATGGGTGGTTGCCCTGCTCGCTTAAATAAACTGCAGCTTGTCCAAAACGCAGCAGCTCGAGTTCTTACTAGAACCAGGAAGTATGACCATATTAGCCCGGTTCTGGCAACACTGCATTGGCTCCCTATTAAACATCGTATACATTTTAAAATCTTGCTGATTACTTACAAAGCACTGAATGGTTTAGCTCCCCAGTACTTGAGCGAGCTCTTAACGCATTATACTCCATCACGTCTATTGCGGTCTCAAAATTCTGGCCAGTTGATAATACCTAGAATATCGAAATCAACTGCAGGCGGTCGATCCTTTTCCTATTTAGCACCTAAACTCTGGAACAGTCTTCCTAGCATTGTTCGGGAAGCAGACACACTCTGTCAGTTTAAATCTAGACTAAAAACACATCTCTTTACTATGGCATACACATAGAACATTATCAATTTCTATTATTCAAATCAGTTAAATGATTGTTTTAGGCTGCATTAACTAGGTCAGCCGGAACCGGGAACACTTCCCATAACACCTGATGTACTCGTTACATCATAAGAAGAATGGCATCTACGCTAATGTTAGTCTCTCTGTTTCTCCCGAGGTTTACTGCAATCGGCCGGATCCGGGCCGTATCCGGACCAGATGGTGGACCTTAGCCTGGACATGACGAATGCATCCCTGAAGTGTCTGCAGAGACCGTGTCAATTAAACTCCCCCCTGTAAATGCCGCATCGACACGACATCCTCATTAAACCCGTCCCCGGCGTGACGACTACAATCTTTCGAGTAATCCTACGAATATCTATTATAATATCTAATAATCCTATCTATAATATCTAATAATCCTATCGAATATCTAATTATTTTCCTGTTACCACTGTGAAGCTGCTTTGAAACAATTGGCATTGTAAAAAGCGTTATATAAATAAAGGTGATTTGATTTGATTTGATTTAAAGTGAAGATCATGGTAACCCACTAGTAATTACTCAAGTGTTACCAAATCCGTCAGAAGCCATTACTATCCAAAAACTTACAAAAACCTCAAAAGTTGTTGGTTAACCCGAATGTTTTTGTCCACAGTCACATTTCCGATACAGAACTTGATATAGTCCAGTACTGTTCCTGTGAATGTTTCCAACTCCTGATGTTCAAATAAGTCCCAATCCGTCTGGCTGAAGCAATCCTGTAGTTTGGAGAGTGCATTATCAGGCCAGGTTGTAACAGTCTTAATGGTAGGCCTGGCTCTGCGTCTGAGGGGAGTGTAGGCTGGGGAGAGTAGGAGAGAGAGATGGTCTGACTGGCCTAGATGGGGGAGGGGTATGGCTCTGTACGCATGCTTAATGTTGGAATAAACATGATCCAAAGTGTTCACTCTTCTGGTAGGACACTTGACATGTTGGTAGAATTTCAGGAGTACAGTCTTCAAGTTGGCCTTATTAAAGTCTCCTGCAATTATATGAACACCATCGGGGTGGACCTGCTGTTGTTCGTTTATGGTGTTCAGCAGGAGAGAGAGCGCCGTGTTTACATTGGCATTGGGTGGAATATACACCGCCGTGGTAATCACTACTGTTAGCTCTCTCTGTAAAAAAAAAAAAAAGGCCGACATCTTACAGACATGTACTCGAGATCAGGGGAACAGTGTTTATCTATAACTGTCCCATTATTACACCAGTTCTCATGCACGTACATACAGAGCCCCCCACCTCTACTCTTACCGGAGTCCTCAGTCCTGTCCCAGCGGAGGAGAGTGCGACCTGCTAGCTGCACGCTAGCATCGGGTCTCGCTATGTCATCTGGGATGCTGTGCGTGTAATGAAAGACACTCGAAATAGATATCTGATGCTGGTCACCGATGTCCAAAAGGTTCTGGCGGGTGTAACAAATGTTCTCAGAACCGATAGTACACAAACAAGCAAGAAAAAGGTAAGACAAAAACGACAAGAAAGACAAAAAAAGAATACTGAAAAGAAGAGCCGTGAGCCGCTGCGACCATGTGTGCCGCCATCTTTACCTCAGACTTTAACTCAGTCTTCTGGGAGGTGTGACAAAAATAGTAGTTATTGATTAACTAATCGTGAACTACCACATTCAATTAAGCACTATTACTTACTAATTCATTAATTAGAGTTTCTTGCTAGTTAATAGTAGTTACTAGAGTGTTAATAATGCGTTACTCATTTGTTCCTGTGTAGTTATTCATTAATGACGGAACTGTATTCTAAAGTGTTACCACTGTTAAAAAAAGTAACATATTAGTACACATATTTTACCATTAATATATGTATTGTATATATGTATATGTAGTGCATATAATGTGAACAACACCAACGTATAGTGAATCGAAAGTTATCCAGGGATAATGCCATGATGTTTTGTTAGTGTGTCATAGGTGTGTGTGTTATGCACCCTTTAATTTGTGCATTGTCAGTAGATCAGCTACTTTCCACTCCCATCAGCCCTTTTATTGGTCTCATGCTAATTTGCCCCGTTTAGTAGGACTAAATCTGGCCCTTAATGCCAGGGTATACATCATTTTCCACGTTCCGCTCCATCTTACGCACAATCGGTGTCTGCACAGCCTTCAAAGTACACTCAACCACAGATAAGCACGGATGGACTTGCGGAGTACAATTGCTTTTTTTTTTATAGAGAATGGGAAAGTTGGGTCAGCATGTTGGGACTTTAGGACACGGAAGCTGCGGTGGATACGGTGTTGTATTGGAAGAAGATGCTATAGTTTGTATTATACAGCTAAAAACACGTTACAATGGTGAACCCTTTTTGTGTAATTAACTGCCATAATCGCACTCGTGATGATTTTTTGGCTTTCCTGCCTGGAAATAACACGTTGGATCTCAGGTCGAGTTAAAGCGGGCATGGGTAGCAACAGTAACACTGGAAGAGGAAATGCTGCTTTGTTTACCTTTTTGTATCTCTTTCCGCTCTCTTCTTCAACTACTGCACAGTATATCACAACTGTGCATATTGCCACCTAGTTCGGTCTCAACATTCACCTTGCGCATGCGCTGTTGTACATGCACCATCCGCGTGGTCACAAAAATTGCGCTGCATGTGGACGGTCCGCCGACCCTCCCGATGACGAAAATTACAGTGCGCAGACCATCGCGAAATGCGAATGGCTGAAGTGTACTTCAGGCTTTAGACACTTGTATTTTATGTATCTTATACACTTTATTTCTTTATCATTCATGGTATTCATTTAGTAGTTTTGAGTCTCCAGGCTCACGGCGTCCTACTCTATAATATTTCAACAATTCATAAGATTTTGCCATGAAGATAAAGGTTAGGATTTTTGTAGTTTGCTTTTGGAAACAAAGAATGCTTGAACAGAAAAACACTGAGTGAAAGCACTAACAAGAGACCAGGTGAAGAAATGGAGACAGAGAGGAGGAGAAATAAAGAACAAATAGAGCAAGGGAACATGAGGGGGTTGGAGGAAACAGACTTGTGCATTCTCAGCACATTTGGGCTAGCTTGCAAAACGAAGGGTAAAAACCCCTGATCTCAGCAAGGACCCCAACCAAGGCACCAATTAGGAAGTTGTGTAGCTGAACTTAAATGACTAGAGCAATCATTTCCAACCTTCAAACCCTGGCAGCATTCATAAATTTGGAGGGTGCAATGATACATAAATTACAGTATACATACATATGATAAATGCTGAGCCAACAAAAGCGTTGTGGCCTTGTGTCCCTGTGTCATGTGTTAATAATTGCCTTCCTTTACCGAGGCCTCAGGGACTAGTACACAGATGGATGCCATTGGGCCGGGCTATGCTAAAGAAACACTGACCTGCCCCATTTACCTGTCCTCTACAGCACAATGTGACCCACCAATAAAATAAAACAAGCTAATTTCACTGCTCCTGAAGATACTACACAGCTCTCTGGAATAAGTGCGTGATTGTTTGTGAAGTGCCACCAGGGTTTTTGCAGGTTTTATGAGGGTAAATGTAAGACTTCTTAAAATACATTTTTAAAACTAAGTAAAGAAAACGTAAAGAACTAACTGAAGGGAACACAATATATCAATATGTTCCAGAAATGTAAATTTCTAGGGAGATACACAATGAGTTGCACTAGCAACACTTCAAAGTTTGAAAATACAACTTTCAACAGATATCCATTACTTTTTAATTCGTTTTACAAAAAAAAAAAATCTTAAATCAAGACATTTACTTGCAAAATAATATACAATATGAAGTCTTGTTTTCTCTCAAAATGAAGTGAGTTTATGATTAAAAAAGAACATACATATATATTGCCAAAAGTACACCCCCTCCAAATCATTGAATTCAGGTGTTCAAAGATTCCAATCACTTCAATGGCCACAGGTGTATAAAATCAAGCACTAGGCATGCAGACGCTCAGGAGCTCAGTGAATTCAAGCGTGGTACCGTGATAGGTTGCCACCTGTGCAATAAGTCCATTCGTGAAATTTCCTCACTACTAAATATTCCACGCTCAACTGTTAGTGGTATTATAACAAAGTGGAAGCAATTGGGAACAACAGCAACTCAGCCACGAAGTGGTAGGCCACGTAAAATCACAGAGCGGGGTCAGCGCATGCTGAGGCGCACAGTACGCAGAAGTCGCCAACTTTCTGCAGTCAATAGCTACAGACCTCCAAACTTCATGTGGCCTTCAGATTAGCTCAAGAACAGTGTGTAGACAGCTTCATGAAATGGGTTTCCATGGCCACAGTTTGGGGATGGCCCCTTCCTGTTCCAACATGACTGCGCACCAGTGCACAAAGCAAGGTCCATAAAAGACATGGATGAGCGAGTTTGGTGTGAAGGAACTTGACTGGCCAGCACAGAGTCCTGACCTCAACCCGATAAAACACCTTTGGGATGAATTAGAGCGGACGAGCCAGGCCTTCTCGTCCAACATCAGTGCCTGACCTCACAAATGCGCTTCTAGAAGAATGGTCAAAAATTCCCATAAACACACTCCTAAACCTTGTGGAAAGCCTTCCCAGAAGAGTTGAAGCTGTTATAGCTGCAAAGGGTGGGCCAACTCCATATTAAACTCTAATGGGATGTCATTAAAGTTCATGTGCATGTAAAGGCAGACGTCCCAAAACTTTTGGCAATATAGTGTACAAACCCGATTCCAAAAAAGTTGGGACACTGTACAAATTGTGAATAAAAAAGGAATGCAATAATTTACAAATCTCATAAACTTATATTTTATTCACAATAGAATATAGATAACATATCAAATGTTGAAAGTGAGACATTTTGAAATGCCATGCCAAATATTGGCTCATTTTGGATTTCATGAGAGCTACACGTTCCAAAAAAGTTGGGACAGGTAGCAATAAGAGGCCGGAAAAGTTAAATCTACATATAAGGAACAGCTGGAGGACCAATTTGCAACTTATTAGGTCAATTGGCAACATGATTGGGTATAAAAAGAGCCTCTCAGAGTGGCAGTGTCTCTCAGAAGTCAAGATGGGCAGAGGATCACCAATTCCCCCAATGCTGCGGCGAAAAATAGTGGAGCAATATCAGAAAGGAGTTTCTCAGAGAAAAATTGCAAAGAGTTTGAAGTTATCATCATCTACAGTGCATAATATCATCCAAAGATTCAGAGAATCTGGAACAATCTCTGTGCGTAAGGGTCAAGGCCGGAAAACCATACTGGATGCCCGTGATCTTCGGGCCCTTAGATGGCACTGCATCACATACAGGAATGCTACTGTAATGGAAATCACAACATGGGCTCAGGAATACTTCCAGAAAATATTGTCGGTGAACACAATCCACCGTGCCATTCGCCGTTGCCGGCTAAAACTCTATAGGTCAAAAAAGAAGCCATATCTAAACATGATCCAGAAGTGCAGGCGTTTTCTCTGGGCCAAGGCTCATTTAAAATGGACTGTGGCAAAGTGGAAAACTGTTCTGTGGTCAGACGAATCAAAATTTGAAGTTCTTTTTGGAAAACTGGGACGCCATGTCATCCGGACTAAAGAGGACAAGGACAACCCAAGTTGTTATCAGCGCTCAGTTCAGAAGCCTGCATCTCTGATGGTATGGGGTTGCATGAGTGCGTGTGGCATGGGCAACTTACACATCTGGAAAGGCACCATCAATGCTGAAAGGTATATCCAAGTTCTAGAACAACATATGCTCCCATCCAGACGTCGTCTCTTTGAGGGAAGACCTTGCATTTTCCAACATGACAATGCCAGACCACATACTGCATCAATTACAACATCATGGCTGCGTAGAAGAAGGATCCGGGTACTGAAATGGCCAGCCTGCAGTCCAGATCTTTCACCCATAGAAAACATTTGGCGCATCATAAAGAGGAAGATGCGACAAAGAAGACCTAAGACAGTTGAGCAACTAGAAGCCTGTATTAGACAAGAATGGGACAACATTCCTATTCCTAAACTTGAGCAACTTGTCTCCTCAGTCCCCAGACGTTTGCAGACTATTATAAAAAGAAGAGGGGATGCCACACAGTGGTAAACATGCCCTTGTCCCAACTTTTTTGAGATGTGTTGATGCCATGAAATTTAAAATCAACTTATTTTTCCCTTAAAATGATACATTTTCTCAGTTTAAACATTTGATATGTCATCTATGTTGTATTCTGAATAAAATATTGAAATTTGAAACTTCCACATCATTGCATTCTGTTTTTATTCACAATTTGTACAGTGTCCCAACTTTTTTGGAATCGGGTTTGTATATCTGCCAATGGGCTCAGAAAAAAAAAAAAGTTTTCATAACTTATTGACAGATACAGTGGGGAGAACAAGTATTTGATTTTGCAGGTTTGCCCATTTACAAAGCATGTAGAAGTCTGTAATTTTTACCATAGGTACTCTTCAACTGTGAGTGACGGAATCTAAAACAAAAATCCAGAAAATCACATTGTATGATTAATTAATAGTAATAGTAATAAATAGTAACAGTAATTAATTTGCATTTTATTGCATGACATAAGTATTTGATATATCAGAAAAATCAGAACTTAATATTTGGTACAGAAACCTTTGTTTGCAATTACACAGATTATACGTTTCCTGTAGTTCTTGACCAGGTTTGCACACACTGCAGCAGGGATTTTGGCCCACTCCTCCATACAGACCTTCTCAAGATCCTTAAGGTTTCGGGGCTGTCGCTGGGCAATACGGACTTTCAGCTCCCTCCAAAGATTTTCTATTGGGTTCAGGTCTGGAGACTGGCTAGGCCACTCCAGGACCTTGAGATGCTTCTTACGGAGCCACTCCTTAGTTGCCCTGGCTGTGTGTTCCGGGTCGTTGTCATGCTGGAAGACCCAGCCACAACCCATCTTCAATGCTCTTACTGAGGAAAGGAGGTTGTTGGCCAAGATCTCGCGATACATGGCCCCATCCATCCTCCCCTCAATATGGTGCAGTCATCCTGTCCCCTTTGCAGAAAAGCATCCCCAAAGAATGATGTTTCCACCTCCATGCGTCACGGTTGGGATGGTGTTCTTGGGGTTGTACTCATCCTTCTTCCTCCAAACACGGCGAGTGGAGTTTAGACCAAAAAGCTCTATTTTTGTCTCATCAGACCACATGACCTTCTCCCATTCCTCCTCTGGATTATCCAGATGGTCATTGGCAAACTTCAGACGGGCCTGGACATGTGCTGGCTTGAGCGGGGGGACCTTGCGTGCGCTGCAGGATTTTAATCCATGACGGCGTAGTGTGTTACTAATGGTTTTCTTTGAGACTGTGGTCCCAGCTCTCTTCAGGTCATTGACCAGGTCCTGCCGTGTAGTTCTGGGCTGATCCCTGACCTTCCTCATGATCATTGATGCCCCACAAGGTGAGATCTTGCATGGTGCCCCAGATCGAGGGAGATTGACCGTCATCTTGAACTTCTTCCATTTTCTAATAATTGCGCCAACAGTTGTTGCCTTCTCATCAAGCTGCTTGCCTATTGTCCTGTAGCCCATCCCAGCCTTGTGCAGGTCTACAATTTTATCCCTGATGTCCTTACACAGCTCTCTGGTCTTGGCCATTGTGGAGAGGTTGGAGTCTGTTTGATTGAGTGTGTGGACAGGTATCGAGTTCAAACAGGTGCAGTTAATACAGGTAATGAGTGGAGAACAGGAGGGCTTCTTAACGAACAGGTCTGTGAGAGCCGGAATTCTTACTGGTTGGTAGGTGATCAAATACTTAGGTCATGCAATAAAATGCAAATTAATTATTTAAAAATCATACAATGTGATTTTCTGTATTTTTGTTTTAGATTCCGTTTCTCACAGTTGAAGTGTACCTATGATAAAAATTACAGACCTCTACATGCTTTGTAAATAGGAAAACCTGCAAAATCAGCAGTGTATCAAATACTTGTAATTTATTTTAAAAAATTACACAAATGCAATGTTTCGTGGCTTCAGTTCTTCAAAGCACAGCTCAGTAACAAGATTTACACAGCCATAATAGTACACAAAAGCAACACTTGTTCCCTGCATTCTAAACCCCAAGGCACTGAAAAGCAAAGTTCATTATCTTTTCTGAAAAGCAGTTGTAGAGTTGATACTTATTATAAGTATCATTATAATAAGTAAATTATTGTGTGCATGCATAAGCTGGCAGAGTATATTTTAATTAGAATGTCTGGTTTAAACTAGAAACAATTCTTCAAAACGAGTCTTTTAATAAGTTATGCTGATGTAATTACATGTAATGCTAATATAAAATATTTGTCAGAAACTCTTGTTGCCACTCAAACCATGGCCTCAACAAAACTGTTTCCATCTAAAAGGAGTGAACCTTTAAAAGTGATACTTAAAATGCATTTATTTTTATTAAAATACTTTCTTCTCTCTCACTTGTTCAGAGTCAACAATAAGCAGGTCCAAAAAGAATCTGCAGGCTTTCTGTGCTGATTTTCTGAGAAAGTCCATGGGAAGTGTTTAAACAGGTTTTTAAAAGTTTTCAAACAGAGCTTATACTATACGCTTTTTCAGGGATGTGATCAGCTAAAAGACAAAAAAGAAGGAAAACCTTATGGTTGTCTTAATTTCTTTGCTGGAAGACCTTAAAGCTTCTTCAACAAAATATTTAAAAATATATTCTCATTACAAATTTGGGAAGGTGGTTGGCGCATGTTGTGTTCCCAAACGCAAATTATAAGCGACTTGAACACACAACACTTGCAGAGCAGCATGTGAATCGAAACTGAAAATGAACACAGTGTACTAGGGTTCTAGGGTTTGTAAAAAGTACAGAGAGAACAACATACTGAAATATGAAACATCCAAGTCAAGTCCGGTCTGCAGTGGTCAGTATCTATCAAAAGTGGTTCAAGGAAGGAACAGTGGTGAACCAGCGACAGGGTCATGGGCGGCCAAGGCTCATTGATGCACGTGGGCAGGATCCTCTTTCAGCAGGATAATGCACCCTGCCACAAAGCAAAAATGGTTCAGGAATCGTTTGAGGATCACAACAACGAGTTTGAGGTGTTGACTTGGCCTCCAAATTCCCCAGATCTCAATCCAATTGAGCATCTATGAGATGTGCTGAACAAACAATTCCGATCCATGGAGGCCCTACCTCGCAACTTACAGGACTTAAAGGATCTGCTGCTATCATCTTGGTGCTAGATACCACAGCACACCTTCAGGGTTCGAGTGGAGTCCATGGCTCGGATGGGTCAGGGCTGTTTTGGTAGCAAAAGGGCCAACACAATATTAGGAAGGTGGTCATAATGTTATGCCTGATAACATTGATTGATGATATGATTGATGTATGTACTAGTTCTAGGGATTTCCTTATTCATCAAGTCATATTTCTCAAAAAGATAACAGAATTGAATCTTTTTTTGATGGCTCTGCAACCACTTGATTGTTTTTTTGTGCAACATTACAAACCGATTGCAGCTCTGAATGATTTTATTTTGTGACAGAAATGACCTGACATGAAAACTTGGTGAGAAAGACAAGGTAACCGATATTCTGGGCTTTACTAAAAAGGCTTAAAAGGGATGATTCACTCAAAATGAAAACTCATTTACTTACCATCATCATTCAAACCTGTATGCATGTCTTTCTTCTGAAGACACAGAAGGTATTTTGAAGAATGTTGATCCATTGAATTCCATTGTACGGACAAAAAAAAAAAACATTTTCCTTTATATTCCAAAGAAGAAAGGAAGTCATACAGTTTTGAAACGACATGAGGGTGGGTAAATGATGACAGAATGATCATTTTTGGGTAACGAAAGCCTTTAAGCCCCATTACCCCCCCCTCCCCCCTAGTGGTCATGATACAGAGTACAGCTAGAGAGAAGTACAGTGAACGATCATTATAGACATTTCGGTGAAAGCCATCAGGTTTCAGGCTACTAATGTACATGCAAGTCATTTTCTAACCTGCTGACCTCTCTGAAACCCTGATGCCCCTTAATGAAGACTGCCACTGGCTTAGAAGCCCTGCATTTAATTTCATGCATGATCAGCAACTCTTTCTGATCTGCCTCATCAAGTACAACCAAAGAAAAAAAAGAAGAGGAAACGAGTGGTTTTATGCAGATCTAATCATCTCTCCCTTCAACAGAGTCACGTCAATTATCAAACAAGCTCTGTGTGTCGGCACCATTTAACTGCAAATTAAAAATCAGACTCGGCTGACGGCTGGGGTTGTGCTTCTTCAAGATGGGCATCAATTTATGTGCAGAGAGCAGGGAAGCCATAAACTAGCGGCTATTCAGAGCGTGAAAAGGAGATGCAAATTATTCTGAAGTTTCAGCAGTGAAGAAGCGACGATGCACCATTAACAGTCAATAACCCAACGGCAGCACTGTAGATAGACAGACACACAATGATAGAGGAGTGGAGATCTCGAGAAGTTTTCTCTCAAAGTCAACCCTGCTTACATTGCAGGAAAAAGCCTAATCAGTCAGCTGTTGGAGCCCAACTTTTGTGAAGAGATTGAATTTGTGAGCTCAATGAAAGGTAGATTCATTATTGACATTTGGAGTCACCCTCAAACATTGTAAAAAGCTTTCTAGTGCTGTATTGATTTTGCAGGGTAAGGCTTGGAATGCAAAAAAGCTTCTATAAACTATATGCTAACATTTCTTTCCAGAGTTAAATACAGGGCAGAAGTTTGGACGGAGTAAATCTGTTAGAAAAAAAAAAGAGCACAGTATTACATAAGGCGTTTCATAGACGTTCTTGGGGAATGGGGCTTAGAGGGAAAACACCTGAATGTAGGCAAACAGACAAATAAAACTAGAGTAACACTAGCTACGCAAGTTCGAATGACTGATGGTTGATGATCCGACAATACAGACAAACATGTATGTTGAAGTTTAGCGAAACCTCAATTCCATCTGGGTCACCAATGTAACCCCTCCTGTTCGAACCGCAGGACTCGAACCCAGGTCCGCCAGCATGAGAGTCGGACGCTCTAACAAAGGTGCGCAACCTCTAGAGTCAGTCGCCAGAGTGTCTCTTGAGATCAGAAGAGTGAGGTTTACTCGCACAGCGACTACTAGCTGGCCTCCGTTACATATACATATACATACAAGGGCCAAATTGTGATGGCTAGATGACTGGGTCAGAGCATCTCCAAAACTGCAGCTCTTGTGGGGTGTTCCCGGTCTGCAGTGGTCAGTATCTATCAAAAGTGGTCCAAGGAAGGAACAGTGGTGAACCGGCGACAGGGTCATGGGCGGCCAAGGCTCACTGATGCGCATGGGGAGCGAAGGCTGGCTCGTCGGGTCCGATCAAACAGACAAGCTACTGTAGCTCAAATTGCTCAAGAAGTTAATGCTGGTTCTGACAGAAAGGTGTCAGAATACACAGTGCATCACAGTTTGTTGCGTATGGGGCTGCACAGCCGCAGACCAGTCAGGGTGCCCATGCTGCCCCCTGTCCACCGCCGAAAGCGCCAACAGTGGGCACGTGAGCATCAGAACTGGACCATAGAGCAATGGAAGAAGGTGGCCTGGTTACCTGGGGAACACAGGGCTGTTTTGGCAGCAAAAGGGGCACCAACACAATATTAGGTCATAATGCCTGATCAGTGTATGTATGTGTATGTATATATATATATATATATATATATATATATATATATATATATATATATATATATATATATATATATATATATATATATATATATATATATATATATATATATATATACACACACACTCACCTAAAGGATTATTAGGAACACCATACTAATACTGTGTTTGACCCCCTTTCGCCTTCAGAACTGCCTTAATTCTATGTGGCATTGATTCAACAAGGTGCTGAAAGCATTCTTTAGAAATGTTGGCCCATATTGATAGGATAGCATCTTGCAGTTGATGGAGATTTGTGGGATGCACATCCAGGGCACGAAGCTCCTGTTCCACCACATCCCAAAGATGCTCTATTGGGTTGAGATCTGGTGACTGTGGGGGCCATTTTAGTACAGTGAACTCATTGTCATGTTCAAGAAACCAATTTGAAATGATTCGAGCTTTGTGACATGGTGCATTATCCTGCTGGAAGTAGCCACCAGAGGATGGGTACATGGTGGTCATAAAGGGATGGACATGGTCAGAAACAATGCTCAGGTAGACCGTGGCATTTAAACGATGCCCAATTGGCACTAAGGGGCCTAAAGTGTGCCAAGAAAACATCCTCCACACCATTACACCACCACCACCAGCCTGCACAGTGGTAACAAGGCATGATGGATCCATGTTCTCATTCTGTTTACGCCAAATTCTGACTCTACCATCTGAATGTCTCAACAGAAATCGAGACTCATCAGACCAGGCAACATTTTTCCAGTCTTCAACTGTCCAATTTTGGTGAGCTCGTGCAAATTGTAGCCTCTTTTTCCTATTTGTAGTGGAGATGAGTGGTACCCGGTGGGGTCTTCTGCTGTTGTAGCCCATCCGCCTCAAGGTTGTGCGTGTTGTGGCTTCACAAATGCTTTGCTGCATACCTCGGTTGTAACGAGTGGTTATTTCAGTCAAAGTTGCTCTTCTATCAGCTTGAATCAGTCGGCCCATTCTCCTCTGACCTCTAGCATCAACAAGGCATTTTCGCCCACAGGACTGCCGCATACTGGATGTTTTTCCCTTTTCACACCATTCTTTGTAAACTCTAGAAATGGTTGTGCGTGAAAATCCCAGTAACTGAGCAGATTGTGAAATACTCAGACCGGCCCGTCTGGCACCAACAACCATGCCACGCTCAAAATTGCTTAAATCACCTTTCTTTCCCATTCTGACATTCAGTTTGGAGTTCAGGAGATTGTCTTGACCAGGACCACACCCCTAAATGCATTGAAGCAACTGCCATGTGATTGGTAGGTGTTCCTAATAATCCTTTAGGTGAGTGTATATATACACTCACCTAAAGGATTATTAGGAACACCTGTTCAATTTCTCATTAATGCAATTATCTAATCAACCAATCACATGGCAGTTGCTTCAATGCAATCGTTTGCAATCGTTTAAATGCCACGGCCTACCTGAGCATTGTTTCTGACCATGTCCATCCCTTTATGACCACCATGTACCCATCCTCTGATGGCTACTTCCAGCAGGATAATGCACCATGTCACAAAGCTCGAATCATTTCAAATTGGTTTCTTGAACATGACAATGAGTTCACTGTACTAAAATGGCCCCCACAGTCACCAGATCTCAACCCAATAGAGCATCTTTGGGATGTGGTGGAACGGGAGCTTCGTGCCCTGGATGTGCATCCCACAAATCTCCATCAACTGCAAGATGCTATCCTATCAATATGGGCCAACATTTCTAAAGAATGCTTTCAGCACCTTGTTGAATCAATGCCACGTAGAATTAAGGCAGTTCTGAAGGCGAAAGGGGGTCAAACACAGTATTAGTATGGTGTTCCTAATAATCCTTTAGGTGAGTGTATATTAATTTAATTGATACAAGACTGAATTTTCATGTTGTTTGGTTCCATTAACAGTTCTTGAACACCTGCATTTCTCCTCAGTGAAAGTACATGGGAGAAAGAAAAACAAACTGAAAATTAGGAAACCAAAATTAGAATAGGAAACAAAATGGTTAAATTATTTATGATTTCCAGTCTTATTCTAGACTAGTTAAAATACAATATGATATGTCAGAAATAATAAAACTTCAGTGAGAGTTATTTGTCTTCCAATTGTTTGTTAAATTTAAGCTCTTTGATGCAGGCTTATTCTACATTAATTCTACTCTACATTAACATCTTTGAATAAAACTTAAATAAAACATTATTGCAGTGTTACATCTCAAAGAAAGAAAGAAAAAACACATAGCAACAGCAAGTGAAAGACAACTGCGGTAAAAATAAAAAAAGACGCCCTCACTTACACTGAGTTTCATCATCGACACCCCTCCCAACATCCCCCAAAAACCCTATTGATCTCTTTCTGGAGTCCTGAGCGCTGCATCCAGATAGCGCTGTACCGAAGGACTGAGAGACTGTAATTTCTGCAGAGACGGCATTAGAAACGTAAGATTTGAGGAGCACCTCCTCCACTCATTAAACACTTTCTTCAGGTTGCATCAACTTCTGTCCTAACAAACCTTCAGCCGATGAATGGTAGATAATTTTAAACAGAAATACCATTCAAAGCCTGTATCACAGACAAAGGAAAAGCTGGGTTTAAACTAGGCATGATGCATGATCTTTCAAATGAATCCCTGCTGCTTGATGAAGGCACTCATCTGTTCTTGTTACCTGCTTCGGCAGGTGCAATTACACACGGCTAGACAGGGTTCAGGACACAAAAGGGCATCCTTATGAATGCCAGGCAGATTTAGTTATTAGGTCAAAAGTCCTATTACACATATTTGTCCAAATACATGAATGTGCACCACACACAAAGCAGAGGTTCTGCACACAACACCTCATTCAAAATCCTCTGAAATTGGGATTTTCTTTTGTTCTGTCTTCCAAGATAAAATTTCAATATCATCATATTTTTTGTAATAGCTAAACAAGTGAGCAAAATCAGACCACTATGGCGTTTGACACTATGGTGTTTAAAAGGTTGAACTGTGTTCTCAAGACATTTTCATTTCTAATAGTTTAGTCTAATAACAATTTGGCATGTTGTCAATGTGTTTAATGATTTTTTTTTTTGTTTTTTTTGTGAAGACAATACATAGCTATACCATATGTGACCCTGGAGCACAAAACCAGTCATAAGTGACACGGGTATATTTGCGGCAATAGCCAACAATACATTGTATGGGTCAAAATTATAAATTTTTCTTTTATGCCAAAAATCATTAGGATATTAAGTAAAGATCATGTTCCATGAAGATATTTTGTACATTTCCCACCGTAAATATATCAAAAAAATAAAAATAAAATGTATTATTAGTAGTAATATGCATTGCTAAGAACTTCATTTTGGACAACTTTAAAGGTGATTTTCTCAATATTTAGATTTTTTTGCATCCTCAGATTCCAGATTTTCAAATAGTTGTATCTCAGCTCCTATCCTAACAAACCATACATCAATGGAAAGCTTATTTATTCAGCTTTCATTTGATGTATAAATCTCAGTTTAAAAAAAAAATTGACCCTTATGACTGGTTTTGTGGTCCAGATTGAGCTCCTATACTGCAAAAATAATCCACAAATCAAACACGTTACATGCATATTTCCTAAAGTACACTCAGGGTATAAATATTCAAAAAGCTTTTAGGCACTTTTTACAGTGTCACTGGAGATGCTCAACAAAAACCTGTTCCGGATACATGTTTTATGCATAATATCATATCATAACAGCAAGCAAATTCAGAAAAGCAGATAATTCTTAGGATAATGATCAAAAGTTTATCATTTAAAATGGAAATCACATTTGACAGTATTAAAACTCTGACAAACACACAGGCATTCAAACAGGTCTTTAAAAAAAAAAAAAAAAAAAAAAAGGTCTCAGTAATAACATTTATTAATTGACATCGATTCCCACTAATAATCAGCTGATTGTCATACTATATAGCACATGACCATAACGCTTTTGGAATGTAGATCCGGGAAATGATTCCTGAGCTGAGAAACATTCATGCGTTATGATGAATCAGCATCTACGTTCCAATTCGAACCAACAAAGCGCTACAGTTTATATGATGCATAGAGCCATATGAATATCTGTCGAACAAATTAAATCTTCCTTCACTCCGATATTTACATAGATCTGAAAAAACTGCATAGTAAAAGAAACAATTCCACCAATCAGATATCAATATATGAATACAGCATCAGTGCATATTGATAAACACGCGCCCTACCTGGTGCTGAAACGCACAGCGCCCTTATGATGAAACAGCAGCTTTGTGCTGATGTGTGTGTGTGTGTGTGTGTGTGTGCCTATCCACACATTTCAGCACATCCCCCTAGCTGTCACTATAATACCTCCTCTAATTCACAGCAACACAGGGAATCCCCATAGGCTGCTCACGCTTATCAAATATGTTTATGACCAAAAGCAGCTCGTTTGCAGCTGTGAATCAACATAAATGCACGAGCTGCTTCAGGTATATGATTAATATATATAGATATATTATGAGAGTAAGTGGAGGCGTGCATGCATGCACACTCAGCACAACAACAACACTCTCACACATTTCATGAAACAATAACCGAGTCGACTCACCACCAGTGCAACAGATGCCCTTCTCTGTGCGCGTGTGTCGCGAGTGTGTTTGAGTGAAATCAGATGTGTAAACGTGTTATTGTTTGCTCGGATTCTCTTTCTCTTGTACTGAAACCATCAGACGTCATATGATGTTTGATCACGTGGCTCCATTCATGAAGGCTCTACGACACCGCTCATTTAAAGGAGCAGTGAATACAATTTTAATCATTAAAATTATACATTTTTAGTTTTAAATAATTCCTCGTTAATGATATATGCTTCTAAGTGACATCTCAAAGTACTAAAACCCTTATTTTTCATTAAAAATATATAAAAGAGGGGTGAATATCAACATGCACGAGTATAAGATGGTAATATTTTACATTAGGAAGAAATGTGCATCCTTTTTTTGATGATTTTGTAAGGATTTAAAAAAAAAAGTTTGTTGTTTTTGCACAGACTTTGTCCAATGTTTGTATTTTAGGCGTTTGAACTCTCATTTCAGTAATATAGAGTAATATAAAGTAATATAAATTTTAATATTTTGTTTTATACATTTATACAAAAATGTAATTAGAGAAGTTAAAAATTAAATATTGAGAACATTTTCCTGTTAATGCACTGTCGATAATATACGGATGATAAAAGTGTCATGCCACTGTAATGTGACAAAAACGATTACAATCAGTGTTTTACAGAATTACACCTCAGTTCATTCGGGTAAGTGAAACAAATATTTTATCAAAGGCGTAGTCTGCATAACCCCCTTCAATATGTGTCTTTTTAAAGACTGCATTGTTTTATGTCCATTTAAACATAAACACAAACATTTCTAATGACAGAACAGTATAATCTACTTTGTGCAATTCTAAACACACACACACACACATACACACACACACACACACACACACGTTGGGATTCCATGTTTTATGGGGACTTTCTATAGAAACACAGATTTTTATAGGCTACTGTACAAACTGTATATCCTCTCCCCTAACCCTAAACATTTTTGTCCCCACAATGTAGGGTTTAACAGGAACACACACACACGTCTGGTGCGCTATCTTTCTGGGGACTCTCCATACACTCTAAAAAATGCTGGGTTAAAAACAACCCAAGTTGGGTTGAAAATGGACTAACCCAGTGATTGGGTTGTTTTAACCCAGCGGTTGGGTTTAAATGTTTGCCCAGCATGCTGGGCAGTTTTATTTACTATTTATTTACTAAACTATTGTTTAAAAATTACTATATGGCAGGCTTAAAATGAACCCCCCAAAAAAAAAAAAAAAAATCAGACACATTATTATTAGAGGCAATTTATTAATAAGCAATTTATTATTGTTTAATTATTATTCATTAAACTTATTAATAATGTTCATTTATTAAACATATTAATAAATGTTCATTTCCAACATACTTTGGGTTCATTTTAAGCAAGCAATACAGTCATTTTTAAACAATAGTTGAGTTAAATAAAACTACCCAGCAGGTTGGGCAAACATTTAACCCGACCGCTGGGTTAAAACAACCCATTCACTGGGTTTAAACAACACAATTGCTGGGTTTGTCCATTTCCAACTTGGGTTGTTTTAAACCCAGCATTTTTTAGAGTGTAGACGTAATGGTTTTTATACTGTACAAACTCTACCCCTAAACCTACCCATTACGCAAAACTTTCTGCATTTGTACATTTTCAAAAACATTAATTCTGTATGATTTATAAGCTTGTTTCCTCATGGGGACCTCAGTTTATGTTTATGTCCCCACAGTGACACTAGTCCCCATGAGTCTGTGTGCATTCAGGATAAAAAAACATGTCCCCCCACACACACACACAAACACAGATTTCTTCAGCTCAAGCAGGACTCTTAAATTGAAAGTAACTGGTTTGCTACTGCTGGCTTCACATCATCACCCAGAGCAATCCGCTCCATGCGCTGACAAAAGTGCTGTGAGTAGTTGCCTCTATAAAACAAAACTAATTGCAAACATTCATAACACATTCATAAAGATACTTACTGATCAGATACTTACTTTGGATATTTGCTGGGGAATATACTCACTTTGAGATCTTAAAAAGGGTAGTTCACAGAAAAACAAAAACAATTACCACTACCATTCCAAAACTTGTATGCATTTCTCTCTTTTGTGGAACACAAAAGAACATATTCTGAAAAATGTCTGTGTGGAGACAGAAGAAAGAAATGCATACAGGTTTTGAGAAAATACATATCAATTTTCATTTTTGGATGAACTTGTCAGGGTCCAGGGTCTTGTCACTGTTTAATGTTTCCTTGTTTGTCTTGTGCCTGAACACATGGCTCTTTTAGAAACACACTCACAAACTTCCCTAAGCACTTGCCCTCGGCGGAATCCCTGCCGCCATTTTGAAGTGTGTTCCACTTCGTGAAGTGGACGAGGGAAGTTGATTTTGACAGAGGGAGCTTGTCTACTTCATGGGTGTTTCTCAAACGGACGGCTGCATCCTACCGAGACTGTGTCCTTCCTAGCCCAGTCCTTCTGAGGCTTGTAGTCTAGTGTCCTTCCTCAGCAATTAAACAACAGAATGAGACTGTCTAGTAAGTGCTCATGGCTACATCACACATGTTCCCGCCCCCGCGGTCACGGCACGAAAATACTATTAAAACTTAATTTAAAAAATTTACTTTGTATTACAAATCTTTTTATTAACTGGCTTTCTATTAATGCAATACAGTGAATGACAGCCGTCTGCGGTCTCCCAGTGGCTTACATTATTGTCAGTTTAGTGTTAGTGATTAATTTACAACAAAACAAAAGATAGCAATTATGCTTTCATGTCTGAAATTATTATTTTTGTCTTACATTTCATAATAAACTCAGACAAGCTCAGTACCAACTCGTTTTCCATCAGTTTATTTTCATGAATTGGTGTGTGCAAAAAAATGTGTGCAAAGGATTGTGGGTGATTTAAGGCCGCGAAGGATATAGCCGATGCATCCTACAAAACAGGTTGAATGAAGGACGCAAAACGAAGGCTGCCTTCCAAGGATCCTTCGAATTGAGATGGCCTTCAACAACTTTTGATGACGTGGCAGCCAAAATATGCAGCCTTTGTAGGATGCAGCCTTCCGTTTGAGAAACACCCCATGTGTACACTTCAGGCAGCTCCATATAACACAATGCAACATGATTGTGACGTCACCGCATAACGCGTTTAATTTACTCAACCACAAACAAATCTGATATATTAATTATTTTTAAAAATATTTAAAACAACCCAAACACACCTATATACATATAGAATGCTGCATTAAACAATTTCAATAAATTACTGAAAAAAACAAAAAACAAATAAATAAATAAATCAACTCCATAGTGGATTCCAAGTGATCAAGGGCTTAGGACGTTCCAGTTCAGTCCATTGCAAAGGTTCCGCCAGTAGTGGGCACTCATGCAACGTAAGCAAAGTACATCCGAGTGAACGAGACGGAGGGAAGTTAGCGAGTGAAGGACATTATAAAAACCAACTGGAACGCAGCCCACCTGTTGGCCATGTGCTCCTCTTGTCCTGCCTCCTTGTTTCCCGTTACCACGCCCACTTGTTTAGTCCATGTCTGTGTCCGAAATCACCCCCCTGTACCCTTAAATAGGGCAGCCATCTGTAGTGGTGTCCGAAACCATAGTGGACGTTATTCAGTGCACTCATTCAATCCCACAATGCACTGCAATAAGGAGTGTACAACTGATGTACGCTCAACGGCTAGAAAATACCCATTTGCGGGAATTCATTCAGCGTGTGACTCTCACAGTGCATTATGGGTATTCTCTACTTGGTCCATTTTCCAAACTGCGCTGGTCCAGCATAATATCATACAGGTATAAATTCCTATTTAATTGATTATTAAATTTTTAATTACGGTTTATACATGCTAGTTTCCATGAAAGAGTTCAAGATAAATCTTTTCATTACTGCTGGAACTGCCAGTTTGCTACGTTTTCATTACTCAACTAATATAGTCCACTAGAGGAGTCAATGTAGGGAATAGTGAATGATGGTGTAGGGGGCGATTTCGAACCAAGTGTGCCACACGAGTCCTGAAAAGTGAAGCCAAAGCGTCTCGATCGCCCCCAGGTGACTGGATGCAGTATAGGTCATAAACCCTGCCCTCTCCATGAAATGTAATGGGACATAGACAAACTAAACAATCAAATTACACTTCAAATACATTTTTTCCAAAGATGGTTTCTGTCATTTTAGGCAGTTTTTAATCACACTGATGTTAGTTCAAGTGTTCATTTTTTAAATAAGTTTGGTTTTAGTTAGTTATTTGATGCTATAAAAACGGGGGTGTGACGTCATGATTGACAGCTGAGATTGACAGCTGAGATTGACAGCTTCTCTGAGCGATTAGTCACTGAGGCACCAACAGACTTTTTTCAAAAACTTCGGGAGGAGATTGGAGCTTTAACTTTAATTTCTACATTTCCATAACTGTTTATTTCACAAAAAGTTGTTGATTAGGCGGGAGTGTGGGCGGGACCTTGATATCGTGGCTCCACTTCGCGCTCACTACTGCGCAGACTCAAGACCCAAGATGTCAGCGCCATATTTGGACACTGGCGGCTTCACTTACTTCAATGGAAGAGAGTAAAGGCGCGTCGTCCATCTTTTTTTACAGTCTATGGCTGAATCCGAAAATCGCCCCCTTAACCCTCATTCACTATTCCCTACGTTAGTCCACTAATATAGTTCACTTGAAGGAGTGAATGAAAACGAGTGAGTGAATTCGGACAGCCGTTGTGTGTACACTCGTTATTGCGGAGCAATGTGGGATAGAATGAGTGCACTCGGTTACGTCCACTATGGTTTCGGACACCACTACAAATGGCTGTCCCCTCAAATAATGCCCTATTTGAGGGTATAGGGAGCGATTTCGGATTCAGCCTATGTTTCAAACACAGCACTTGTCTGGTCCTCATTTTCTTGATTGTGTTCACCTGTTCCTCATGTGCTCTGCTCCCTTTATATTGTGCTCCTTTCCTTCATGTCATTGCTGGTTTGTTTTGTGTGCCTTGTGGTGTGTTCTTGTTCGCTTGCCTGTGTCTGCAGTTAAAGGGATAGTTCACCCAAAAAAAGAAAATTCTGTCATCATTTACTCACCCTCAAGTTGTTCCAAAAAATACTATGGAAGTCAGTGGGGTCCATCAACTGTTTGGTTCCCGACATTCTTCTTCTGTGTTCAGCAGAACAAAGAAATTCATACAAGTTTGGAACAACTTGAGGGTGAGTAAATGATGACAGAACTTTCTTTTTACGTGAACTATTGATTTTGTTTTTAGTTCTAGTGTATCCTTGTTGCCATTTTGTTTTGTTTTTCCTCTAGTCTTGTTCTAGTTAGTTATTGCCCCTGTGCATCCCAGTCTTGTTTTGTTCTTTCTCTTTTAATTTAATCACTATTCAAGATTTTCATCTCCAGTATCTAGTTCATCTTTGTTATCTTGTTGTGTCTTGTCTTGTTCATTGCGAGTCTTGTTGTGTTCGTTTCTGCCCTGCCCTGCATCCTGAGATTTCCTGGCCACTGACGCTTACTGTCTGGCAGCAAACTGGTGCTACGTCTAAGAGATCTCCAAGCCTCTGGTTCCTTGTGTTCCTGGCTGGTCTCCCTCACCATCATTCCACCTGGTGCTGCCTCTTCCTCTGCAGTCCTTAAGCTCGTTGTCACCCAGGACTGGTCTCAGTGGTCATCCTGCCTGTCGTCTGCCCTACCCTACTGTTTCAACTGTTTCACGCCTCACTCTCCTTGTTGTGCCTTGTCTACAGTCTTGTCAATATAACACCATCCCTGTTCATTCTGTTTGGTCCTCTTTCTTGCAGAACCGTCACAGAACTATTTTTCTTTAACATTTAAGACATGTAAAAATAATCACATCCTGATTTTTAAATGTAAATGCCTTTATTCTTATACAAAGCATAATCATGCATGCCAACTAAAAAAATTATTAAAAACACACCATTAAAAATGTGGAAACAAAGATGAAAACAAATCAATTGGCCTCCATTCTTATTAGTAGATTTTTAATTTCCCCAGAATCAATTCTTCACCATATATATATATATAAATACATAAAAACCTCATAGAGCTACAAGAAATCTTATGTAGTTACTACACACATCTCCCATTTAAAGTTTTACTTTGAAATACAAATCTCAGTAGATATTTATATGTATTTATGAAATCTGATATCTGTGAGGGAAATACAGTAAATTATACACAAAATAGAGCAAGGTACCACACTGAATAAGTAACTAACTATTTCTCACTATAAATGTATAGTGCTGATGTCAATTTCCCAGGGACTTAGAGGACTTAAACATTTCCTCCACCTTTAAATGTAATTTGCACCTAAAGACAGATATTGGGCCATCTGCCTTGTCTATCCTAAACGTACGCAAGTTTTTCTATTTTTGTACAGTAATGTTGTATGCAACAGGTCCTTTCAGAGTGAAACCCAGGTAAAAGGTGACATTCTCATTGTTATGGGGTATTGAGGATGTCTTAAGAGCTGGGATATGAAATTTCATTCCTTTGGGACCCTCTAGAAAAACCTTCTCATCCTCCGTCCAGCCTGTGACACATCTCAGCAATTTAGAGATTTCTGCCATTTTCCATACTTCTCCACTAAACCATTTCATCCGTTTTTCTGAAACAGTCAGCAGTTTTGTGATTGTTTCAACCTTGCTCTTGTGGACAAACTTTTCAAATCCAGTCCCATTGCTCAGGAAGAAATGAGTGTAGATCCTCTTTTTCCTAGGAGGGATGTCCTTCAGTTTCTTGTCGTAGTTTCTCTGGAGATGTTCAACAGCAGAGAGAACAGTTTCATACTTGCATTCTTTCTCCGCTTCTGTGTCATGCTCTTCTGGCCAGAAAAGTAAGACGAGGAAGAAAAGAGCACTTGGCAAGCATCTCCGTTTCTCTTTAGGAAATTGGTGACTCAGCCTTTGTAGATCCTGAAATGCAGCCAGCTTAGAAGACTGAGTTGAGAGGCAACTTAAAGCAAAGTGCGATGCTATGTACTTGACAAGATCCGCTTGTGGCATTTGTGCCCTCATAGGATTGCTTGGGTAAAGGGAAATAATGTTCTCCAGAACGCTCACAGGGTTATCTTTCTGGCTTGTTAGGAGGGAAAAAATTGTTGTGATGTTTCCCCCACCATAATAATAAATCATCATGCGT
The DNA here is from genome assembly GCA_039654105.1 of Coreius guichenoti. Lineage (NCBI taxonomy): Eukaryota > Metazoa > Chordata > Actinopteri > Cypriniformes > Gobionidae > Coreius > Coreius guichenoti. The sequence continues at coordinate 5,192,179 of CM077171.1, forward strand.
TTCATGAGAGGACTTAACTTCCCTTGGTTTTGATTTGTACTATGAATAGCACCACTGAAGTATTTGCCATAATCAGTAGACTTGTTCACCAGCCAGTGCATGGAATTCTTAATGGCCCTCTCAACAGTGTCAGATGTCTTTTCCTCATCGGTGTTCAGGTCAGTCTGGAAGTAACTCAAGTCTTCCGAAATAAATTCCAGTGCCTCCAGCATTATTTTTTGGAGGTTTTTCAATGTACAATGAAAATGTTCCCATGGTTTTTCTATCTCAACAGGAATGTAATCTGTAAGGAGGTATTTAATTAATTCTGAAGGCTTTCTTCTTGAGAACACATGAAGAGTGCGCATTAGCTTCAGCATTGCACATCCTACCTCTACTACTCCAACAAAGCCAGCATTGTTGATGGTCTCATTGTCCTCAACTGCTGCATTCTTGCATGCCTGAAAACATTCAATGGCTTTTAGTGCTGTTTCCAAAGCATCTACTGTGCTTTCAGGTGTTTTTTCATCCTGCTCCATGGCTTTGCACTTTGCTGCGAACCACTGCCTATACACCTGACCTCTGGTATCAAGAATGTAGGAATTTCTTGGCCTTTTCTCTACTGCAGTTTTTGCCCACTTTTCTGCTTCTTCAAATCTGTCATGTTTGTAATTGAGTCGAGCCAGATGTTGAGCAAAAACTGCATCCTCATTAAAACACTTGTAAGCCACTTTTAGAAGCTCAATGGCTTTATCTGGACACTCTTTCTCTCTCACATGCTCAATTAGGGGGGAGAAAAAGCTGTCAAATTTATCACCTTTGCTGATCCTGTAGCGTGTCATGAACAGATCTCGCAAGAACTTCATGTACTGATCTTTACCAAACCTGTGCTCAAAGAGCACATCGTTGTTGAGAAGATCCAAAGCAAGATCACTTTGATGTTGTTTGTCACCCAGAAATTGTTGGAGGATTTCCTTTGCAACCAGTGGATGAATGATTCTGATAGAGGTAATGTACGTGTTTTCATCCCTCAAGTGTATTAAGACCAATTTTGCTTGCTCACTTAGAGAAGTCTCAAAGGTATGTCGTCGAAACCTATCCACATGGAGGGACAGAGCCAGAAGAGCTTCGCAATGTGACTGAGAGATGAATGAGTTCTGCACGTAAGTGTTGAGCAATGCCACATACAGAACAAGCGTAGTAACCACAGACTTGTGGTCAATGTCTTGCAGTAAATGCTTGACAAATGTCTTCACATATTCAGCAATTTTGTGGCTCTCGAATTCCTCACTCATCAAGACAAATGTTAGAATGAATTCTGGCTTGAACTGCTTTTCAAGTCTTAGTCGTTTTTTGGAAAACTGCTCTTTTTCTTTCTCTGAAAGTTTATGAGTAATAGAAACATTCTGTTGAGGTGATTCCTTGCACATCTTCTCTGGATTGTGCGATCGCCTACAGCTTAGCAGAATGAAGCAGAGAGTTCCACGTGCTATTTTCTTGGTATTGACAGCCACCTCTAATTCATACTTCACATCTTCTAAATACTCTTGATCACAGTCTTCAAACAGCAGGAGAACAGGGAGGCATTTTTGGGGATCTTTTTCTTCGTATTCCCGAAGCCAAACGGCATCTTCTGAAACAACCGATGCTGAGTATGAAGGTTTTACAACGGCACACCTTAGATCCCTTCGGTTATTCCACAGTACCTGCCTTGCCACTGTACTGCCACCACTGCCAGGATGATGGTATATGTTGATGCAGCTGATGGGTGCCCGATCCAAACTCCAGCAAAGACAGTCTTTCACCAGACTGTTGACTTCATTGTAAGCATCTCTTTGAATAACCTCCCCAACGATTTTTTTATCCGCAAGACAGAGATTCATCCAAGTTAATTTTCCCCCATGGTAAAACTGCTGCTCAATATTCTCCTTTTCAGATTCCATGACATCGCGACTAGTTTCTTCACAGTGGTTTAGAGTCAGAATCTCCAATGAACATCTTGTTTCCTCATCTCGAGTATCAAGGAAACACTCCCCTCTGACAAGGATCGGTAATAGTTTGGTGGCCCGTGTAGTCGTAGGCTGGACCTGTTGGAGGGTTGCATTTACCTGACTTATTGTCATCCCAACAACACTTGAACTGTTTACTGTTTCCATGTCACAGGATCCTAGAGCAAATCTCTGCCAATCCTTGAAATTCTCCTCCAATTCTGCAAGGCAGATAATGTCTTCATGTCCTTCCATGTCAGTGAAGAACTCATAGAACGTGTTTACGAATGGTATGTCAACAGGGGAAGTAAGAAGGAAGATCACTTGAAAGGTTCCTTTGGGCAAGATATCTTTGCAGATCAATGACACACAATCCTTTAGAAGGGTTCTTTTTGTTTTAACCCAGGTCTTCTCATCACAGGTAGCCTCATTGCCTTTAAAATCGCTCCGGCCATTGCAAAATATCCAGCTGGTTTGATCAAACAGACGCAGATGACTCTCAAAGTCTCGGATGCTCAAGCCGCTGGGAATTTTGTAGTTCTGCATGAAATGGCGGTTCACTACATGGTGCTTATTGTATTCATGGCATAACCCAGACACATTGGAATCTGGATCGAAGTCAAACACACAGAAGATGTTCATGTTCAGCAAAAAATCAATGTGTTGCAGATCCTTCTTCTGAAATTGATTGGTAACAAGTATGTGCCATTTTTCCTTGTCCATTATTTTCTTTCCACCTGTTATGAGCATTTTGAGCTTTTTTCCCAGGTTCTGACATAGATTTGGTGCTGTGAAATTATCTGTTTTCTCTGCTTCTTCTCTCCGAGCATCCCTAAAATTGATGTGTTGGTAGAACTCATTCAGGTCAGCTACAGGTTCTGTTTTAGAACCCACTCTCTGATAAGCGGTTTTCTTCTCTAACTGTACTTTGTTTGCCTTCTCATTGAAATTTGGCAGGCTAACAGAGAACACCTTATTCTTCACTATGCTCACTGCTGGCTTAATATCAACCTCCACAACATAGTGTTCCACGTTGCTGTTTGAACAAACTACTTTAACAAACTGAGGTTCACCAATACATAAGCGTACAAGTTCGCTATCAGAGCTAGAGAAACTCCTCTCAATGTAATCTAATGAATCATAGTATACGTCTTTTTCCTTCACAGGAACACCAATGATTTCACCATGTACATAACCAGTGTCACCTCTACTGTCCATGACACCAAAATGTATTGTGCCATTTGTACGAACATTCATACAACCTGTAGCAAATTTCAGCACTTCCTTTGCAAACTTGGCCTGTAGTCTTTGGCGGTCCAGTGTTGCAGCAATGGCAAATGACTTATACTCGTGACATGGAGTCATTAAATCACTAACCCCTGATTCTGGTAAGAGTACACTGTTCTTAACATATGTAAAATCAACACCTTTCATATCAAAAGGTCGTGGTTTTGAATCTCTCTTTGTTTTTACCACAAGTACAGAATCTTCTTCCTTGTTATTCTCTTCATTGACATCGGCTCTTGTGTCAATACTTTTAATTGCACTTGCTCCATGGTCATTTTTTCCAGAAGACTGTTTGTGTAAATGATCATGTTGGCGTTGGGCTTTTTGTGAATTAATTACTAACTCATCTCTTTTTTTGATTATCAAAAGCGCAGGCCCGGATTTCATTCCAGTCTCTTTTTTCAAATATTCTTCTGATAGTTCACAAAGGATCCGACCATTTACTTCCTCTTCATGAAGTTTTTCGATGTATGTTTCTTTAATTCCTATTGATCTTAACCAGTTGCTCACCATAGACTCAGTCCATGTCTCCAGTGGAGGATCCTCTTCCTTTTCTGCAAACCAAAAAATAGCTCAAGGTGAGATATTTTACTTTAAAACAATGACTGGTACGTGCTATAAAACAACATTATACTTGCCCATTGTTTAATGTCTTCTAATGATCATTCACAGTACAAATGCAGACATTGCGGACCTTGAAGAACAGAGATGACATTGTTAAAGCAGAGATTTTTTTTGAAGCAGTCAACAATACATTCATCTGTATTTTGTCCGGCAAAAACTAGGGTGTATTTCAGATTAATTTCCTCATTAAATAAATGCACAAGGGGAGTAAACACAGAAAGTTGCATTCATTTATTTAACTGTATATTGCTAATGCTAATCTGTATTGAAAGATTGGGTGTATTTTCAGTCATCTTTAGTTAGATGCATTTACATTGTGACTGTGCCTCAGAATGCAATCAACTGTATTTTTGTTTACCCAAATGGCCCATATAATTAGCCCCTTAGGTCAGCTTTTTAAGTTGAAGATCAACAGACTGCATCTGTGGACACAATTTATGTAAATCGACTGGATCTTGTCTCAAAGATCCTAATTTGGTCAGTAGAACTTATAAGCTCTCTTAAAGAACCCCCTTTAAAAAGAATAATCAAATCAAATCAAATCAAATCACCTTTATTTATATAGCGCTTTTTACAATGGCAATTGTTTTAAAGCAGCTTCACAGTGGTAACAGGAAAATAATGCAACGGAATTTGATTCGGCTGTACAGCCGCTCTGGTGAAAACGGTGATGTCATCCAGCTCATTTCAATTATCATATAGTGTCAATGCGGGCAGATCAGTAATATAGTTGAAATGTATGTGTCCCCAACTGAGCAAGCCAAAAGCCAAAGGCGACGGTGGCAAAGAACCAAAACTCCTTCAGTGGCCAGAATGGAGAAAAAAACTTTGGGAGAAACCAGGCTCAGTCGGGGTGCCAGTTCTCCTCTGGCCGACGAACAAATAGTGTATGATTATGATTCTGGCAACATTACAGGTCAGAAGTCATATTAGATCAATAGATATTCGTTAGATTATTCGAAAGATTGGAGTCGTCACGCCGGGGACGGGTTTAATGAGGATGTCGTGTCGATGCGGCATTTACAGGGGGGAGTTTAATTGGCACGGTCTCTACAGACACTTCAGGGATGCAGTCATCATGTCCAGGCTAAGGTCCACCATCTGGTCCGGATACGGCCCGGATCCGGCCGACTGCAGTAAACCTCGGGATAAACAGAGAGACTAACATTAGCGTAGATGCCATTCTTCTTATGATGTAACGAGTACATCAGGTGTTATGGGAAGTGTTCCCGGTTCCGGCTGACCTAGTTAATGCAGCCTAAAACAATCATTTAACTGATTTGAATAATAGAAATTAAAAATGTTTTATGTGTATGCCATAGTAAAGAGATGTGTTTTTAGTCTAGATTTAAACTGACAGAGTGTGTCTGCTTCCCAAACAATGCTAGGAAGACTGTTCCAGAGTTTAGGTGCTAAATAGGAAAAGGATCGACCGCCTGCAGTTGATTTTGATATTCTAGGTATTATCAACTGGCCAGAATTTTGAGACCGCAATAGACGTGAAGTATAATGCGTTAAGAGCTCGCTCAAGTACTAGGGAGCTAAACCATTTAGTTCTTTGTAAGTAATCAGCAAGATTTTAAAATGTATACGATGTTTAATAGGGAGCCAATGCAGTGTTGCCAGAACCGGGCTAATATGGTCATACTTCCTGGTTCTAGTAAGAACTCTAGCTGCTGCGTTTTGGACAAGCTGCAGTTTATTTATTAAGCGAGCAGGGCAACCACCCAGTAGAGCATTACAATAATCTAGCCTTGAGGTCATGAACGCATGAACTAACTGTTCAGCATTTTGCATTGAAAGCATGTGCCGTAATTTAGATATATTTTTAAGATGGTAGAATGCAGTTTTACAGATGCCAGAAATGTGGCTTTCAAATGAGAGATTGGTATCAAAGAGCACACCCAGGTTCCTAACTGACAACGAGGACTTGACAGAGCAGCCATCGAGTGTTAGACAGTATTCTAGGTTACTACTTGTGGAGTTTTTTTGTCCAATGATTAAAAATTCAGTTTTTTCTGAATTAAGTTGCAGGAAATTACTAGTCATCCAATTTTTTATATTAGCTATGCATTCCGTTAATCTTGTGAATTGGTAAGTTTCGTCAGGGCGTGAAGAAATATAGAGCTGAGTATCGTCAGCATAACAATGAAAATTAACGCCATGCTTCCTAATAATATCTCCCAGTGGTAGCATGTACAGGGTGAAACAAGTGGTAGCATGTACAGCAACGGTCCTAGCACTGAGCCCTGCGGTACTCCATACTGAACTTGTGTTCGGTGTGACATCTCTTCATTTACTGCTACAAACTGATAACGGTCAGATAAGTATGATTTAAACCATGCCAATGAAATTCCACTAATGGCAACATAATTTTCGAGTCTATTCAAAAGAATGTTGTGGTCGATAGTATCGAATGCAGCGCTACGATCGAGTAACACTAACAGAGAGATACAACCACGATCGGATGATAAGAGTAAATCATTTGTAACTCTAATGAGAGCAGTCTCAGTACTATGATACGGTCTAAAAAGGAGCATAATTGTGAGGACACTGCCTTTTCTAGTATTTTTGACAGAAAGGGTAGATTTGAGATTGGCCTGTAATTGACTAATTTTGTAGGATCAAGTTGCGGTTTTTAATAAGTGGTTTAATAATAGCCAACTTAAAAGTTTTCAGTACATATCCTAATGTCAAGGATGAATTAATGATATTAAGAAGAGGATCTATGACCTCTGGAAGCATCTCTTTTAGTAGTTTAGTCGGTATGGGGTCGAGCATACATGTTGTTGATTTTGATGATTTAACAAGTTTAGCCAATTCTTCTTCTCCTATAGCAGTGAATGAATGTAATTTTTCCTCAGTGACACTACAATGCACTGTCTGATGTGATACTGCAGTAGACGGCTGCATGGTTATAATTTTTTTCCTAATATTATCAATCTTACAAGTAAAGAAGTTCATAAAGTCATTACTGCTGTGCTGTTTACAAACATCAGAAGGTGAAGCTTTATCTTTGGTTAATTTAGCCACTGTATTGAATAAATACCTAGGGTTGTGTTTGTTTTCTTCTAAGAGAGTCGAGAAATAAGCAGATCTAGCAGTTTTTAGGGCCTTTCTGTATGCAATCATGCTCTCTTTCCACGAACTGCAAAAAACTTCTAGTTTTGTTTTCTTCCAGCTGCGCTCCATTTTTCTGGCTGCTGTTTTAAGGGCCCGGGTGTGCTCGTTGTACCACGGCGTTGGACTATTTTCTTTAATCTTCTTTAAGCGCCAGGGAGCAACTGTGTCTAAAGTGCTGGAAAAGAGAGAGTCAATAGTTTCTGTTGCAACATCGAGTTCCTCTAGGCTATCTGGGATGCTGAGGAGATGAAACTGATGAGGAAGATTATTTACAAAGAAATCTTTAGTCGCAGCAGTGATAGTCCTGCCATATTTGAAGCGAGGGGACGGCTTTGCAGCCTTTGCTAAATTAAGTGTATATGATACTAGGTAATGATCTGAGATGTCATCGCTCTGCTGCAGAATTTCAATGGTATCAACATTTATTCCATGTGACAGTATTAGGTCTAACGTATGATTACGGCGATGAGTGGGTCCTGACACGTGTTGCCTTACTCCAATAGAGTTTAGAATGTCTCTAAATGCCAATCCCAATGCGTCTTTTTCATTGTCTACATGGATATTAAAATCACCAACAATTAGGACTTTATCTGCAGCCAGTACTAACTCTGATAGAAAATCAGCAAATTCTCTGGTAAAGTCTGTATGGTGCCCTGGTGGCCTGTATACAGTAGCCAGCAAAAATGTCAAACGGGATTTATCAATTTCACTACATAACGTTACATAAAGCACCAAAACTTCAAAGGAATTATATTTGAAACTAGACTTCTGAGTAATACAGAAGATATTATTATAAATTACAGCAACACCTCCCCCTTTACCTTTCAGACGCGGCTCGTGTTTATAACAATAATCTTGGGAGGTGGACTCATTTAAAGTAATGTAATCGTCAGGTTTTAGCCAGGTTTCTGTCAAACACAGAACATCTAGGTTATGATCTGTAATCTGTAATTAACAATAAGCGCTTTTAAAGAAAGGGATCGAATATTCAGCAGCCCGAGCTTTATCATTGGATCATCTGTATTATATCTGTTGTTTATTTGTTGGACATCAATTACATTTTTACCGTTGAATGGTTTTGATGGTTTTTTGTATTTACTAATTCGTGGAACAGACACAGTCTCTATGTGATAATATCTAGGTGAAAGAGTCTCTATGTGCTGGGATTTATCTGACTTCTGTGACGTGAGACAGCTAGCAGGTGGTCGGGTAAGCCAGTCTGTCTGCTTCCTGACCTGGGCCCCAGTTAGTCAAGGTTTAGCTCTAAGACTATGTGCCAAATTACTAGAGAGAAGAGCGGCACCATTCCAGGAAGGATGAATACCATCTTTTTTTCAAAAGGTCAGGTATGCCCCAAAAGCTTTTCCAATTGTCTATGAACCCTATGTTATTTTGCGGACACCACTTAGACAACCAGCCACTGAGTGATGATAGTCTGCTAAGTATCTCATCACTCCTTTTAACAGGGAGGGGACCAGAGCAAAAAACGTCATCTGCCATCGTACTTGCGAGTTTACACACCTCTTTAATGTTAATTTTGGTGATCTCCGACTGGCGAAGTCAAACATCATTTGTGCCGACATGAATAATAATCTTAGAGAATTTACGATTAGCATTAGCCAGCACTTTTAAATTTGCTTTGATGTCAGGCGCTCTGGCTCCCGGTAAACATGTGACTATGGTGGCTGGTGTCTCTATTTTCACGTTCCGTGTAATAGAATCGCCAATAACTAGGGCACTTTCAACAGGATTCTCAGTGGGTGCATCACGGAGTGGGGAGAACCTGTTTGATGTTCTAATCGGAACGGAAGAGTGTTTTTTTGATCCGCGACTATGCCGTCTCACCGTCACCCAGTTGCCCTGCTGCACGGGCTCTACAGCCGGAACCGAACAATGTACAGAGTTCACTAAGCTATTCGCATCCAAAGCAGTGTCTAAAGCTGTTACATTCTCACTACTCTCAAATAAAGTCTGGATGCGTGTCTCTAATTCTGAAATCTTTTCCGTCAGCCTGACTATCTCCTTACATTTATCACATGTGAAGCCCTGTTCGCCAACGGAGAAAGATATACTAAACATGAAACATGCAGTGCAAGTGACAATGACAGGAGAAGAAGACATGGCTTACCGTATTTGTTGATTAATCCAATTTACCACAGTTGTTTGATGGAGTCTATTTACTAATCCAACTCACCACAGTTGTTTAATGAACTCAGAAAACAAGAGACCCGAGTGCAGAGATGGCAAGCTAACAGGCTAGCAAAATGCTAACGCGTGATAGTGATTTAGATTAAAAGCTAGCGGTGTCAGATTTAATGTGGTAGGCAATATTAGACAATATATGGTGATGGGTAAATTATATTTAGCAGTTTAAACAACCTGGTGACAAGACTTCGTAAGGCTTCAGTAGATTTGAGGAAGGCGGGGTTAAACCCATAGCGACACCTTTCGGTGACGCAATGTCGAGAGACCAACTCAAAAGGGAATCATATGTTTCCAGTCTTCTAATTGTTGATGGGATGGAGTTCTATTCCCTTGTAGCTTTGACTGAAAATACAGACTGGCTAAATTTACAAGTACTAATTTTGACAAGTACGATCACACATTTAAACATTCAGATCTGCATTTGAGCTGCCTCTGATCCATAGAAAGCAGTTGTCATGTAGTATAGGTATGAAACAGTTTCACTCTTTTCAACCACACAGTATCCCTCAACAATCCGAGTAAATCACTCGCATATACAACTAAATCGTCACTCTGGGCGACTAAATAATGTATATCATTAGCCATTGGCTAATAAATTCTTAGATTTTACTCACCAGTGTGTGTGTTTGTTAAGCCGCCTTTCCATTGCACACAACAAAGGACGGTCACCTGGAGAGGTCTACTTCGGTAGCTGTGCATCTTCGTTGAGATTTTGTTTATTACCTTTGTCCTGTTGTTGTATGACAGTGTTTTGGATTGCAAAGCTCTGAGTTTGACTTCCTGTGTTCTTTCAATCTTTGCTGACCATTCAACAATCTGCATGAATGCTGTTCTAATGTTGTCCCAGTCATCATACCTGATTTTAAGGGCTTTAGAAATCTCTGGTTTTAGCCCACTTTTGTCGCAGTGCTCGGTACTCCTCATTGTCAATTTCAACTTCAGTCCTGGTTTTGACAATTACAGGAGCAAGTCTAATCGTTGAGATCCTTGAGACATGAACACCTGTGTTGATGGGAAATTCAGCCTCTACAGAGCTGCTTGAAGATTTTGATTCCAGTTGTTTAGAGAGTAAAGTCAGCAACTTGGCATTCACAGATGAATCTAATCCCATATCCCAAAGCTATAAACTTTTTCTGAAGCTCTTACAGCCTCAGGAGAACTAAGAAAATCATTTAAATGGTTCCTAGAGAGAAAGGCCCAAGCCTAAAATTCTCAACAGTACTATACTGTATATGTGACTACACTACAAATCTTTACTGGTTTACTTATTATTAAGTAACCAGACCTCCTGTCTGCCTCCTGTTTGTCCTGCTGACTGCTGTGCTTGCGTGTGCTTTGCTTGCTTTTGAATCTTTATTTGATATCATTCCCTGTTGTTTAAACTGCTAAATATAATTTACCCATCACCATATATTGTCTAATATTGCCTACCACATTAAATCTGACACCGCTAGCTTTTAATTTAAATCACTATCACGCGTTAGCATTTCGCTAGCCTGTTAGCTTGCCATCTCTGCACTCGGGTCTCTTGTTTTCTGAGTTCATTAAACAACTGTGGTGAGTTGGATTAGTAAATAGACTCCATCAAACAACTGTAGTAAGTTGGATTAATCAACAAATACGGTAAGGCATGTCTTCTTCTCCTGTCATTGTCACTTGCACTGCATGTTTCATGTTTAGTATATCTTTCTCCGTTGGCGAACAGGGCTTCACATGTGATAAATGTAAGGAGATAGTCAGGCTGACGGAAAAGATTTCAGAATTAGAGACACATCCAGACTTTATTTGAGAGTAGTGAGAATGTAACAGCTTTAGACACTGCTTTGGATGCGAATAGCTTAGTGAACTCTGTACATTGTTCGGTTCCGGCTGTAGAGCCCGTGCAGCAGGGCAACTGGGTGACGGTGAGACGGCATAGTCGCGGATCAAAAAACCACTCTTCCGTTCCGATTAGAATATCAAACAGGTTCTCCCCACTCAGTGATGCACCCACTGAGAATCCTGTTGAAAGTGCCCTAGTTATTGGCGATTCTATTACACGGAACGTGAAAATTGAGACACCAGCCACCATAGTCACATGTTTACCGGGAGCCAGAGCGCCTGACATCAAAGCAAATTTAAAAGTGCTGGCTAATGCTAATCGTAAATTCTCTAAGATTATTATTCATGTCGGCACAAATGATGTTTGACTTCGCCAGTCGGAGATCACCAAAATTAACATTAAAGAGGTGTGTAAACTCGCAAGTACGATGGCAGATGACGTTTTTTGCTCTGGTCCCCTCCCTGTTAAAAGGAGTGATGAGATACTTAGCAGACTATCATCACTCAGTGGCTGGTTGTCTAAGTGGTGTCCGCAAAATAACATAGGGTTCATAGACAATTGGAAAAGCTTTTGGGGCATACCTGACCTTTTGAAAAAAAGATGGTATTCATCCTTCCTGGAATGGTGCCGCTCTTCTCTCTAGTAATTTGGCACATAGTCTTAGAGCTAAACCTTGACTAACTGGGGCCCAGGTCAGGAAGCAGACAGACTGGCTTACCCGACCGCCTGCTAGCTGTCTCATGTCACAGAAGTCAGATAAATCCCAGCACATAGAGACTCTTTCACCTAGATATTATCACATAGAGACTGTGTCTGTTCCACGAATTAGTAAATACAAAAAACCATCAAAACCATTCAACGGTAAAAATGTAATTGATGTCCAACAAATAAACAACAGATATAATACAGATGATCCAATGATAAAGCTCGGGCTGCTGAATATTCGATCCCTTTCTTTAAAAGCGCTTATTGTTAATGATATGATTACAGATCATAACCTAGATGTTCTGTGTTTGACAGAAACCTGGCTAAAACCTGACGATTACATTACTTTAAATGAGTCCACCTCCCAAGATTATTGTTATAAACACGAGCCGCGTCTGAAAGGTAAAGGGGGAGGTGTTGCTGTAATTTATAATAATATCTTCTGTATTACTCAGAAGTCTAGTTTCAAATATAATTCCTTTGAAGTTTTGGTGCTTTATGTAACGTTATGTAGTGAAATTGATAAATCCCGTTTGACATTTTTGCTGGCTACTGTATACAGGCCACCAGGGCACCATACAGACTTTACCAGAGAATTTGCTGATTTTCTATCAGAGTTAGTACTGGCTGCAGATAAAGTCCTAATTGTTGGTGATTTTAATATCCATGTAGACAATGAAAAAGACGCATTGGGATTGGCATTTAGAGACATTCTAAACTCTATTGGAGTAAGGCAACACGTGTCAGGACCCACTCATCGCCGTAATCATACGTTAAACCTAATACTGTCACATGGAATAAATGTTGATACCACTGAAATTCTGCAGCAGAGCGATGACATCTCAGATCATTACCTAGTATCATATACACTTAATTTAGCAAAGGCTGCAAAGCCGTCCCCTCGCTTCAAATATGGCAGGACTATCACTGCTGCGACTAAAGATTTCTTTGTAAATAATCTTCCTCATCAGTTTCATCTCCTCAGCATCCCAGATAGCCTAGAGGAACTCGATGTTGCAACAGAAACTATTGACTCTCTCTTTTCCAGCACTTTAGACACAGTTGCTCTCTGGCGCCTAAAGAAGATTAAAGAAAATAGTCCAACGCCGTGGTACAACGAGCACACCCGGGCCCTTAAAACAGCAGCCAGAAAAATGGAGCGCAGCTGGAAGAAAACAAAACTAGAAGTTTTTTGCAGTTCGTGGAAAGAGAGCATGATTGCATACAGAAAGGCCCTAAAAACTGCTAGATCTGCTTATTTCTCGACTCTCTTAGAAGAAAACGAACACAACCCTAGGTATTTATTCAATACAGTGGCTAAATTAACCAAAGATAAAGCTTCACCTTCTGATGTTTGTAAACAGCACAGCAGTAATGACTTTATGAACTTCTTTACTTGTAAGATTGATAATATTAGGAAAAAATTATAACCATGCAGCCGTCTACTACAGTATCACATCAGACAGTGCATTGTAGTGTCACTGAGGAAAAATTACATTCATTCATTGCTATAGGAGAAGAAGAATTGGCTAAACTCGTTAAATCATCAAAATCAACAACATGTATGCTTGACCCCATACCGACTAAACTACTAAAAGAGATGCTTCCAGAGGTCATAGATCCTCTTCTTAATATCATTAATTCATCCTTGACATTAGGATATGTACCGAAAACTTTTAAATTGGCTATTATTAAACCACTTATTAAAAAAACGCAACTTGATCCTACAAAATTAGTCAATTACAGGCCAATCTCAAATCTACACTTTCTGTCAAAAATACTAGAAAAGGCAGTGTCCTCACAATTATGCTCCTTTTTAGAAAAAAATGGTATCTGTGAGGATTTCCAGTCAGGATTTAGACCGTATCATAGTACTGAGACTGCTCTGCTTACAAATGATTTACTCTTATCATCCGATCGTGGTTGTATCTCTCTGTTAGTATTACTCGATCTTAGCGCTGCATTCGATACTATCGACCACAACATTCTTTTGAATAGACTCGAAAATTATGTTGGCATTAGTGGAATTTCATTGGCATGGTTTAAATCATACTTATCTGACCGTTATCAGTTTGTAGCAGTAAATGAAGAGATGTCACACCGAAGTTCAGTATGGAGTACCGCAGGGCTCAGTGCTAGGACCGTTGCTTTTCACCCTGTACATGCTACCACTGGGAGATATTATTAGGAAGCATGGCGTTAATTTTCATTATTATGCTGACGATACTCAGCTCTATATTTCTTCACGCCCTGACGAAACTTACCAATTCACAAGATTAACGGAATGCATAGCTGATATAAAAAATTGGATGACTAGTAATTTCCTGCAACTTAATTCAGAAAAAACTGGACAAGTAGTTTCAATCATTGGACAAAAAAACTCCACAAGTAGTAACCTAGAATACTGTCTAACACTCGATGGCTGCTCTGTCAAGTCCTCGTCGTCAGTTAGGAACCTGGGTGTGCTCTTTGATACCAATCTCTCATTTGAAAGCCACGTTTCTAGCATCTGTAAAACTGCATTCTACCATCTTAAAAATATATCTAAATTACGGCACATGCTTTCAATGCAAAATGCTGAACAGTTAGTTCATGCGTTCATGACCTCAAGGCTAGATTATTGTAATGCTCTACTGGGTGGTTGCCCTGCTCGCTTAATAAATAAACTGCAGCTTGTCCAAAACGCAGCAGCTAGAGTTCTTACTAGAACCAGGAAGTATGACCATATTAGCCCGGTTCTGGCAACACTGCATTGGCTCCCTATTAAACATCGTATACATTTTAAAATCTTGCTGATTACTTACAAAGCACTAAATGGTTTAGCTCCCCAGTACTTAAGCGAGCTCTTAACGCATTATACTCCATCACGTCTATTGGGGTCTCAAAATTCTGGCCAGTTGATAATACCTAGAATATCAAAATCAACTGCAGGCGGTCGATCCTTTTCCTATTTAGCACCTAAACTCTGGAACAGTCTTCCTAGCATTGTTCGGGAAGCAGACACACTTTGTCAGTTTAAATCTAGACTAAAAACACATCTCTTTACTATGGCATACACATAAAACATTTTTAATTTCTATTATTCAAATCAGTTAAATGATTGTTTTAGGCTGCATTAACTAGGTCAGCCGGAACCGGGAACACTTCCCATAACACCTGATGTACTTGTTACATCATAAGAAGAATGGCATCTACGCTAATGTTAGTCTCTCTGTTTATCCTGAGGTTTACTACAGTCGGCCGGATCCGGGCCGTATCCAGACCAGATGGTGGACCTTAGCCTGGACATGACGACCATATCCCTGAAGTGTCTGTAGAGACCGTGTCAATTAAACTCCCCCCGTAAATGCCGCATCGACACGACATCCTCATTAAACCCGTCCCCGGCGTGACGACTCCAATCTTTCGAATAATCCTACGAATATCTATTGATTTAATATGACTTCTGACCTGTAATGTTGCCAGAATCATAATCATACATTATTTGTTCGTCGGCCAGAGGAGAACTGGCACCCCGACTGAGCCTGGTTTCTCCCAAGGTTTTTTTCTCCATTCTGGCCCTGAAGGAGTTTTGGTTCCTTGCCACCGTCGCCTTTGGCTTTTGGCTTGCTCAGTTGGGGACACTAATATTTCAACTATATTACTGATCTGCCCGCATTGACACTATATGATAATTGAAATGAGCTAGATGACATCACTGTTTTCACCAGAGCCGAATCAAATTCCGTTGCATTATTTTCCTGTTACCACTGTGAAGCTGCTTTGAAACAATTGCCATTGTAAAAAGCGCTATATAAATAAAGGTGATTTGATTTTGATTTAGTGTAAATGACTGACTGGGTGATTGGCACCAGTGTACAGCTGCCTTCTTGTTTCATCTCCACGGTGTTAACCACGCTTGTATTATGTTCATGACAGCACCGGCATTGCCATTGCAGTGGACATCAGTACTAGGTGTTGACACGACGTCCACCATTAACCGCACAACACGGTCAGGCTTGCCACCGGTTGCAACATTACGCAATAGTGTCTGCTTACTGAAGCGTGCATTATTTGGTCACCAGCACACACTGTGGCAGTGCAGTGCTCACACCATGGATGTCACATATCCCAGGAAGAACATTGTTAGGGGATAGTGCCGTCGCCTATCCATGTGTCTGTGGTGCGGAGCGGCTGCTGTTAATGCAGTCCAAGGATGATTGCCGGCATGAATGCTGGCAGTGAGTGTATGGGGACCCACTTTATATTAAGTGGCCTTAACTACTATGTACTTTATGTACTCTATGTATTTTAATTAATCACTTGATACAATGCACTTATTGTGTACATACATGTTTTTACATTATACTTACATTTTTAAAATTACCTGCATGTAATTACATCTGTAATTAATTTCTGTAGTTACATTTATATTTACACTGTTGACACTTCCCTTCCCGTGCATGGTTAATCCAGGATGCAGGCGAGACCGCTGTCCTTTACTTTGCGATGTGTTTGCAAGTAGTCTATGCTTAGCCACTATAGCTGCTATGCCGCTGAGCTTATGAGGTCTCCGTTGCTTGAAGTACTTTTAGCTGAGGTCAACGGCTTGGCTTGCAACCGATCTGGACCTTTGCTACCAACGTGGTGGGTTTTTATAGATCCTCATAGTGACACCTTTCGGTGATGCAGTGTCAAGAGACCAGCTTGAAAGGGAACGTCTCCGGTTACCAAACGTAACCTCAGTTCTCTGAGAGGAGGGAACGAGATACTGCGTACGCCAGAGATGGGCACTCGAGTTAGTGACTCGGACTCGAGTCGCACTCCTAGTTACGTAACTATTTTATGAGACTTCAGACTCGACTCAGACTCAACCTGAAATTACTTCAGACTTGACTCAACTCGACAAAAAAGACTCGTGAATATTTTAAAAACTCAAGTCTTTAATCCTTAACTATCGTAAATGAAAAAATTTAGCTTTATTTGAATGTTATAATATCTGCTTCACATGTACGTGGTGTGGTATATCGGACCCTTGTCATAGAATTTGATTACGAATGTCCTCGTAATGCGCGTAAACTCCGAAATGTCATAAGAGACCCATGAAACATGGCAGGATCCATCGTGCCATAATGTTCTCACGTTTGGATTTATTACCATGTCAGATCGGCTAGATGCAAAGAATGTGTGGAAAACAATTAAAGACACCGGAACAACATTTTATTAGACGTCGCATCCACAAAGGTTAGTCACATTAACTCACACATCTAGCTGTTTTACTGGGGTGTAGCTGGGTGGCTTTTTTGGATTGCCAGCCTGTTAAAACATAAATAAAATCTAACCTTTAAATCTAGCACTACGTTTTACTTTTATCAATCTTTTCGTAGTATATGCAGCTTTTCTCTCTCTTAATGTGTGTCTACGAGAGAGAGAGATAGATAGAAAGATGTTAATCCACTTATTACTTAAAGTGCATATTTTAACGTATCGCAATGCGTACAGTTTTCAATTTACTTAAAACAACTGGAAACATTCCGAGGTTTGATATTTTCTGATAATGTCTGTCGTCAATAACAACGCTGTATAACAAACGTGACTGGCGCCATCTTGTGTCCACTCAGCGACTGTATTGAAAATGACTACTCGTCTTGTTGCCAGGACAATTGTTTTGTATTTTACATTATAATGGATTATAACGTAACAGGCTGGATGTATCCCTTACATCTTAGGACCTTTATTACAAAAATAAACAGATGATAGAAAGGTCATATATTTTGTATAAATTCTAAAAAAAAAAAATGGATTTTTGAATATTTTTTTTGTAAGACATGAAATGACTTGAGACTTGACTCGGACTCGTGACAAAAGACTTCAGACTTGACTCGGACTCCAGCTTAAAGACTTCAGACTTGACTCCAGACTAGATTTCTAGCATCTGTAAAACTGCATTCTACCATCTTAAAAATGTATCTAAATTACGGCACATGCTTTCAATGCAAAATGCTGAACAGTTAGTTCATGTGTTCATAACCTCAAGGTTAGATTATTGTAATGCTCTACTGGGTGGTCTTACTAGAACCAGGAAGTATGACCATATTAGCCCGGTTCTGTCAACACTGCACTGGCTCCCTATTAAACATCGTATACATTTTAAAATCTTGCTAATAACTTATAAAGCACTAAATGGTTTAGCTCCCCAGTACTCGAACGAGCTCTTAACGCATTATACTCCATCACGTCTATTGCGGTCTCAAAATTCTGGCCAGTTGATAATATAGAATATCAAAATCAACTGCAGGCGGTCGATCCTTTTCCTATTTAGCACCTAAACTCTGGAACAGTCTTTCTAGCATTGTTCGGGAAGCAGACACACTCTGTCAGTTTAAATCTAGACTAAAAACACATCTCTTTACTATGGCATACACATAAAACATTTTTAATTTCTATTATTCAAATCAGTTAAATGATTGTTTTAGGCTGCATTAACTAGGTCAGCCGGAACTGGGAACACTTCCCATAATACCTGATGTACTCGTTACATCATAAGAAGAATGGCATCTACGCTAATGTTAGTCTCTCTGTTTATCCCGAGGTTTACTGAAGTCAGCCGTATCCGGGCCGTATCCAGACCAGATGGTGGACCTGCGCCTAGACATGACCAACGCATCCCTGAAATGTCTGCAGAGACCGTGTCAATTAAACTCCCCCCTGTAAATGCCGCATCGACACAACATCCTCATTAAACCTGTCTCCGGCGAGACGACTCCAATCTTTCGAATAATCTTATGAATATCTTTCGATCTAATATGACTTCTGACCTGTAATGTTGCCAGAATCATAATCATACACTATTTGTTCGTCGGCCAGAGGAGAACTGGCACCCCGACTGAGCCTGGTTTCTCCCAAGGTTTTTTCCTCCATTCTGGCCCCTGAAGGAGTTTTGGTTGACACTATATGATAATTGAAATGAGCTGGATGACATCACCGTTTTCTCCAGAGCGGCTGTACAGCCGAATCAAATTCTGTTGCATTATTTTCCTGTTAACACTGTGAAGCTGCTTTGAAACAATCTGCATTGTAAAAAGCGCTATATAAATAAAGGTAAGGTGACTTGACTTGACTCTTACTCCAGCTTAAAGACTTCAGACTTGACTCGGACTCCAGCTTAAAGACTTCAGACTTGACTCGGACTCCAGTGATAAAGACTTCAGACTTGACTCTTACTCCAGCTTAAAGTCTTAAGACTTGACTCTTACTCCAGCTTAAAGACTTCAGACTTGACTCTGACTCCAGATGAAAGACTTGTGAACATCTCTGGCGTACGCTGCCGTGTTACATAGCTCAAAGTGTTTGTCGGCCGCTTCAGTCCAAGATTCTGAGGCAATGGCGTTCAGTGGCACCCAATAGTGTGGGGGAGCCCGCCTCTATTTTGCATGCTTGAACACAATTGGTGGGCGAATTCTAGATTTCATAAGGCTTCAGTAGATTTGTGGAAGGAGGGGATAACCCCATAGCGACACCTTTCAGTGACGCAGTATCTCGTTCCCTCCTCTCAGGGAACCGAGGTTACGCTAGGTAACTGACAGCAGAAGGTCTGGACTCTATCACAGCTTTCATTGGTCGAGGACCGCCCAAGAGGACATTTGACTGACATGTAACGCAACCAATCACAGTTCGTTTTGTTCCACGTCATGTTTAGGGGTGTGAAAATGTAAAGTCGATGTCCCTCCAATAACAGACCGCCGTGCATCTATAAATTATTCATTTAAGAACGTTGTGCAAGTTTACTGCAACGATGGAGCCGCGAACATCACATACTTTTGAAAATCCAGCGTTTAGTTGATCCTGGCGTCACGGCATTTGTTTCTAGGCGGAGCGTTAAATAACGCAACACACTCGTCTCGCGGACAAGATGACGACTTCAAAACTCCTGAAGTGTTTCCAAATAAGTGTGCCATATGCATCAGACGTTCATCCAACGGGCCGTGGGCGTGACGTCTGAGGCTGAGACTAGGTAAACGTTTTTAAGTTTCATCTTAAAAAATGGTTACTAACTACTCAGCACTGTCAACATTGGTATCTTAATATTCTGATTTTAGCCTCTTTGTAATAATTGCTTCTGGTTATTTGCTTTCTCTGCAGAGAATTGTGAAGACTGCTGAGAAGATCATCAGGACTCCACTGCCTTCTCTGCAGGCCATTTACCATCACAGAGTCCATAGGAGAGCTGCCTCCATACTTAAGGACCCCACCCACCCCCAGCATGGACTGTTCACACTTCTACCCTCTGGACGGAGGTATAGCAGTGTGAAATGCAGGATTTCTAGATTAAGGAACTCCTTCTACCCCTCAGCTATCAGACCCTTAAACAGATAGACACAGATTAGTCTCATCTATCTCATAGAATAGTTGGACTAATTGTTGCATCAATTTGCACATTTGTTAAAGTTACTACTGCTGCTATTATCAATGCATATTTGCTAACGTTACTGCTGCTATTATTAAGTAGCCTCATCTCAATGTTATCGCTGCTATTATCATGTAGTTGCACTCAATTTGCACTGTATTACTGTATTATTGTTTTGCACATAGTCAATATTGCATATTTGCATATATAGATGTGTACTTTGTGTAATATAAAATATAGACTGTCTAATTCTTACTTCTACAGCATTTTTATTTATGTTTGTGTGTGTGTGTGTGTGTATGTATGTGTGTGTTTTTATTTATACATACTTTGATTTTTTGCCTTCTCTTGTCGCTCTCTTACCTCTTATGTAGCACAATATATGTTTAGATAATTTTCTGTTAATGTTTTTTAGCATGATTTCCGTGTGGAATCATGTAGGCTACTTGTCTTTTTTATTAGGGTGACTTTTTAACATTCTTTCAATGGTCTAGCCTTTTTGGCTAATTCTGGCACATTTAGAGTGTGCCCCTGTAGACACAGCTGAATTGTTGTCATTTAGGAATAAGATCGCGTGTGTGTTTGAATCGAGATCGCGATTTTGGGATTAAATAAACAAACAAACTCACAGTTGTCGAGTCTCTCCGGCAGTGTCTGGGCTTCAGCCGCCGCCCTTGCACCTATAAAAGACGAATCTTCCGAAGGGGCAAACCTTTGAACAACGTTAAATACCAGTGTAAATCAAATATATCATACAAAATTGTGAGATTATTTGCATATATCACAAATTGTACCCGATAAACGAAGAGCGTGACAGTGTGCGTATGCGTGAGCAGTTATCAAATGCGACTCTCCCTGCTTTCAGCAGCACTGTGTGTGTGTGAAACAGCTAATATATCCGGTACGTAAGGTCACAAATATTGATATATTCAGAGATTTGATTATGTACCTTTTTTGTTTGTTTGTATGTGGAAGCATAATAAAAACAAAAAACAAACAAAAAACAAAACAAAACAAAAGTAAGGTCTTAACTTTCGATTTCCTGAAAACGAAAGGAAAAGTTTCCTATAGCTAGAGGCTTTGTATATAAACAACAATTTAAAATAATAAAGATAATATAAACAATTAACCGAACAGATCATTGAACATAGTAAAATGTAAAAAAACAAACAAAAAAAACACCCAAAGGCACAAATGGTTGCCTTCTTGTCGATTTACAAGTTTTGGTTACACACTTTATTTTACAGTGTAGGCCTAATATTAATTAACACCATGCAGGCCTTACTATAGGGTTAGGTTACCTGTCTCAGTATCTTGTTTCTTTGTCGGCTGTCATGTTTATTTGTATAATATTGTGAAGCGACCTTGAGTTTGCAGAAAGGCGCTAGCCTATATAAAATAAAATTATTATTGTTATTATTATTATTATTTTAAGTTTAAGGTTCTGTTTAGGCTAGTTTCACGTATTCATCATTTACTGTTATTACTATAGTAAGCAGTGTTGGGGAAAGTTACTTTTAAAACTAATGAATTACAATAATGCGTTAGGGGAGAGTGGGGTAAGATGAGCCATGTTTTACTTATGTGGTCCTCAAGATAAGATAAAATAAGGCAGAAGTACAATGAAAGTATCTAAAGTAATTTCAGGATGTTTGCTATCATTCTAAATGGTCAGAATACATCTATGACAAAGGGTTCTAAAAATATGGCTTATAAAAAAAGTGTTCATGTGGCTCAATTTACCCCAGGTCAGGGGTAAGTTGCGCCATCTGCGTGTAAACGGACCATCTAATTGAATCTGAATCAAACCTATGTGAAATTGTAAGATAATTTACCTCTTAAAAACACCTTCAATAATCAAATTTCCTTTTACAAATAGTCATATTTCTTTTCTTAAAGCTAATTTAAGCAACATAAAACCAACCAAAGGAATTTGAAATTTCAATATCTTTAATTGTTTGCATTTCTGAAACAATATGTTGAACACCAAAGTTGTAATCTTCCCAAAAACAGCCTAAACAGAGTCTGTTGAGTAAAATTAAATAAAAATTAAATAAAATCAAAACTGAATTAGAATGAATGAATGTCATTGAAACTAATAAACATTTTAGTTTTCAAAAGGTTCTTGGCATGGTAGTTTTTCTGCAATGTTGAACATGTTAGGCCATTAGGGACTATTGAAAGATATATACACTCACCTAAAGGATTATTAGGAACACCTGTTCAATTTCTCATTAATGCAATTATTTAATCAACCAATCACATGGCAGTTGCTTCAATGCATTTAGGGGTGTGGTCCTGGTCAAGACAATCTCCTGAACTCCAAACTGAATGTCAGAATGGGAAAGAAAGGTGATTTAAGCAATTTTGAGCGTGGCATGGTTGTTGGTGCCAGACGGGCCGGTCTGAGTATTTCACAATCTGCTCAGTTACTGGGATTTTCACGCACAACCATTTCTAGAGTTTACAAAGAATGGTGTGAAAAGGGAAAAACATCCAGTATGCGGCAGTCCTGTGGGCGAAAATGCCTTGTTGATGCTAGAGGTCAGAGGAGAATGGGCCGACTGATTCAAGCTGATAGAAGAGCAACTTTGACTGAAATAACCACTCGTTACAACCGAGGTATGCAGCAAAGCATTTGTGAAGCCACAACACGCACAACCTTGAGGCGGATGGGCTACAACAGCAGAAGACCCCACCGGGTACCACTCATCTCCACTACAAATAGTAAAAAGAGGCTACAATTTGCACGAGCTCACCAAAATTGGACAGTTGAAGACTGGAAAAATGTTGCCTGGTCTGATGAGTCTCGATTTCTGTTGAGACATTCAGATGGTAGAGTCAGAATTTGGCGTAAACAGAATGAGAACATGGATCCATCATGCCTTGTTACCACTGTGCAGGCTGGTGGTGGTGGTGTAATGGTGTCGGGGATGTTTTCTTGGCACACTTTAGGCCCCTTAGTGCCAATTGGGCATCGTTTAAATGCCACGGCCTACCTGAGCATTGTTTCTGACCATGTCCATCCCTTTATGACCACCATGTACCCATCCTCTGATGGCTACTTCCAGCAGGATAATGCACCATGTCTCGAATCATTTCAAATTGGTTTCTTGAACATGACAATGAGTTCACTGTACTAAAATGGCCCCCACAGTCACCAGATCTCAACCCAATAGAGCATCTTTGGGATGTGGTGGAACGGGAGCTTCGTGCCCTAGATGTGCATCCCACAAATCTCCATCAACTGCAAGATGCTATCCTATCAATATGGGCCAACATTTCTAAAGAATGCTTTCAGCACCTTGTTGAATCAATGCCACGTAGAATTAAGGCAGTTCTGAAGGCGAAAGGGGGTCAAACACAGTATTAGTATGGTGTTCCTAATAATCCTTTAGGTGAGTGTATATGATTAAGCATCTTCTGGTCATTATCAGAGAAGGATTTGGTGTACTTGTACATTGTTCCTATCAAATAAACTCAAACTAAATTTTTTTAACTAAATTTTCATAAAGAAAATGATAAACTAAACCAGTTGTGTAACATTACATTGAAATGATACCAGTTTATACTTAAGAAATTTAACTTAACTGCAGTGCCTTATGGTGAGGTAAGTTAAAACGCTGGCTCAATTTACCCCACATCATTTGGCTCACTTTGCACCATAGCTGCCATTTTGGATTAAACTAGCTAGCTTGCCAATTCAGGCTAATATTTAGCTAAATGATTTGCATGGTTTTATACATTGCTAAATCACCAATATGGATCATAAATATTTGAGACCTGGACAAATTCTCTTTGATGAGCCATTACATCTGTTATGCTAAAATTTTACTTTGACAAGCCAAAAACAGTTTTTATAGTAAATGGGTGCCTTCCACTCCTCCCATGTGCTTCTCCTCTGGCAGACATGATGGGTGGTTCCAAAATATATGGTCACATGACAATAAAAGTGTACAGTTGCCAAGATAAAGGGGGTGGGTCAACTTACCCACTGGCTCATCTTACCCCACTCTCCCATACTCCCTAAAAAGTAACTAATTGCGTTAGTTAGCCTACTTTTTATGGAAATTAATGCATTACATTACTTTTGTGTTACTTTTTCTCATTGGGCTGGGCTTGCTTGTTTCTTTATTATAATAACAACAAAATTATATTTTTGGCAAATGTAAAGGCCCTTTCACGCAAAGTGAAATGAATAGGCCTCAGGCTGAAAGAAATGCAAATTCACGCCTGTAGAAAGGGCGTAGTTAAAAAAAAACCTTTCAGCTGTGCTGCTGTTCGGGACCGCAGAAGAATAGGACGCAGGAGAAGAAGGTTCAACACACAAATGTCATTTTTTCTTCTCAGTCTGGTTGAATTGGATCATCGAAAGTCAGCAGCAAAGAGACTGATTAATAAAGTGAGATTAAATACATAAAGTATACAGTGGGGAGAACAAGTATTTGATACACTGCCGATTTTGCAGGTTTGCCCACTTACAAAGCATATAGAAGTCTGTAATTTTTATCATAGGTACTCTTCAACTGTGAGAGACGGAATCTAAAACAAAAATCCAGAAAATCACATTGTATGATTTTTAAGTAATTAATTTGCATTTTATTGCATGACATAAGTATTTGATACATCAGAAAAGCAGAACTTAATATTTGGTACAGAAACCTTTGTTTACAATTACAGAGATCATACGTTTCCTGTAGTTCTTGACCAGGTTTGCACACACTGCAGCAGGGATTTTGGCCCACTCCTCCATACAGACCTTCTCCAGATCCTTCAGGTTTCGGGGCTGTTGCTGGGCAATATACGGACTTTCAGCTCCCTCCAAAGATTTTCTATTGAGTTCAGGTCTGGAGACTGGCTAGGCCACTCCAGGACCTTGAGATGCTTCCTTGAGAGCCACTCCTTAGTTGCCCTGGCTGTGTGTTTCGGGTCGTTGTCATGCTGGAAGACCCAGCCACGACCCATCTTCAATGCTCTTACTGAGGGAAGGAGGTTGTTGGCCAAGATCTTGCGATACATGGCCCCCTCCATCCTCCCCTCAATACGGTGCAGTCGTCCTGTCCCCTTTGCAGAAAAGCATCCCCAAAGAATGATGTTTCCACCTCCATGCTTCACGGTTGGGATGGTGTTCTTGGGGTTGTGCTCATCCTTCTTCTTCCTCCAAACACGGCAAGTGGAGTTTAGACCAAAAAGCTCTATTTTTGTCTCATCAGACCACATGATCTTCTCCCATTCCTCCTCTGGATCATCTAGATGGTCATTGGCAAACTTCAGACGGGCCTGGACATGTGCTGGCTTGAGCAGGGGGACCTTGCGTGCGCTGCAGGATTTTAATCCATGACGGCGTAGTGTGTTACTAATGGTTTTCTTTGAGACTGTGGTCCCAGCTCTCTTCAGGTCATTGACCAGGTCCTGCCTTGTAGTTCTGGGCTGATCCCTCACCTTCCTCATGATCATTGATGCCCCACGAGGTGAGATCTTGCATGGTGCCCCAGACCGAGGGAGACTGACCGTTATCTTGAACTTCTTCCATTTTCTAATAATTGCGCCAACAGTTGTTGCCTTCTCACCAAGCTGCTTGCCTATTGTCCTGTAGCCCATCCCAGCCTTGTGCAGGTTTACAATTTTATCCCTGATGTCCTTACACAGCTCTCTGGTCTTGGCCATTGTGGAGAGGTTGGAGTCTGTTTGATTGAGTGTGTGGACAGGTGTCTTTTATACAGGTAACGAGTGGAGAACAGGAGGGCTTCTTAAAGAAAAACTAACAGGTCTGTGAGAGCTGGAATTCTTACTGGTTGGTAGGAGATCAAATACTTATGTCATGCAATAAAATGCAAATTATTTAAAAATCATACAATATGATTTTCTGGATTTTTGTTTTAGATTCCGTCTCTCACAGTTGAAGTGTACCTATGATAAAAATTACAGACCTCTACATGCTTTGTAAGTGGGCAAACCTGCAAAATCGGAAGTGTATCAAATACTTGTTCTCCCCATTGTATCTGTGTAATTTAATATAGAGTATTTAATTATTGCAGGTTTGCGTAATATTCTGAGTTTGCATTTCACTGTTTCTTATTAATTTTGAGAAATACTGAATCTGTTTTGGTGCAGGTGAGAGGAGTAAATGCTCACATAGTCTAAAACTACATAACCATCATGTTTACACACAACGCCTCTGCACTTACAATTTCTCTCAACATGTGGACATAAGTAGTGTCAGTCTATAAATGGAAAAACAAAGTAACTTGCATTACTTATTTGAAAAATTAACTTTTTGTTGTAAATTTAAAAGTGATGCATTACTTTACTAGTTACTTCAAAAAAGTAATCTGATTACATAACTCGCGTTACTTGTAATGCGTTACCCCCAACACTGATAGTAAATGCATGTAACGTAACGTGTAATAAGGACACTTGTAAAATGAAGTGTTACCCAAGTTTTAATCACAATAATTTTTTTTTCAGCTGTCAAATGTGTGCATTACAGTGGAAAAAGATCAGATTAATATCGAATGAAAAGATGGTGTAAATTCTTTCAAGCATTATTTATGCATTATATGTCATCAAGTAATCAAGAATATTATTCAAAACTTTGAGTGTAATCTTTTTACCCCAAGAATAGAAATTTTATTCTATGCACGACTTTTTATCTTGACAATTTATCTGAAATTTTTATTCGCAATTGCAGGTTTAAATCATGCAATTTTGACTATTACATTTACATTCATTCTTTTAGCAGACGGTTTTATCCAAAGCGACTTACAACTGAGGAATACAGGAAGCGATCTGTCATGAAGAGGCGAATAATCACAAAAAGTGCCTGAAATACTAAGCTTTGGACATTGCTTAGCATAAGCTAGAATAGGGAGGGAATAGAGGAAAATGTAGTTTTTTTATTTTTTTTTTATTTTTTTAAGATGAGGTTAAGTGCTCACGGAGGAGATGAGTTTTCAGCTGTCTTTTGAATGTTGTCAGCGATTCTGCATTCCGGATGGAGGTGGGGAGATCGTTCCACTAGCAAGGAACAGTGAAGGAAAATGTTCTGGAAAGGGATTCCATGCCTCTCTGTGATGGTTCCACAAGCCGTCACTCCTTAGCATTACAATTATTACAATTTTGAGATATTACAATTGTGAATCAAAATTGTTAGATATAAACTCGTCTTTTTTTTCCCTTAGAGCAATTGCGAGTTTATATCTCACAATTCTGAGAAAAGTAGTATGAACTGAGAGTTATAGTCAAAATTGCGAAATATAATACTAATATGAACAGATCATCTAATTTAATAATTTAATTTATTTGCATGAGCCCAGCCTCAATACA
Organism: Coreius guichenoti; assembly: GCA_039654105.1. NCBI lineage: Eukaryota > Metazoa > Chordata > Actinopteri > Cypriniformes > Gobionidae > Coreius > Coreius guichenoti. The sequence continues at coordinate 5,219,624 of CM077171.1, forward strand.
GTCACACAATGTGGAGACAACCAAACCTAGTTACGATAACTGCCTGTTCATTTCTGTAGTGAAAGCAAAGAGCAATATTTGGCTATTTTTTAGAGAGAAATAAAATTGATAAAAAATACAATTATTTTTCCTCCAAGTAAAATTAACATTAAGTGAATTGATTGTATTGTTTTCCACCACACCAGAATATGGTGCGTTGCAAGGGTATGTGTCAGAGTGAATATATATTGATCATAGTCAGTGAATTCAGCTGTTACAATATCTAAAATATGATGAATTGATAACAATTGAGGTAAATACACCATATCCAGCAAACATGAAATGGTTAGTGCATCATTCTGCAGCATGTGAGTGGAATTACTTCATTTTACTTGTATACCATGTCCCACGTACAGTACTATAAATCCTTAAGCTTGCCCATTTTTCCTGCTTCTAACACATTAACTTTGAGGACAAAATGTTCACTTGCTGCCTAATATATCCCACCCACTAACAGGTGCTGTGATGAAGAGATAATCAGTGTTATTCACTTCACCTGTCAGTGCTCATAATGTTATGCCTGATCGGTGTATACACAAAGTGTAAAACAACTGGGTGGAGTTGCCAATAATATCTATTCCCGAGGTTGGTAAAAACTTACTTGGCATTGCACAATAGCAGCTTTTATTAACACTACATGTAAAAAGGCATTGCATTTTAATCACTTTCCCCTCAAAATGTGCCATTTAAAAATATATACTGAACATTAAAAAACATGTAACATTATAAAAGCTCCATCTGGAATATTTCCATTCAAAACGGCATGCATTTTATGTCACAATGCCGTATATGCACTGTACATCTTGACAGAACAAAACGTCTTTCCTGGCATTTGCTAACAAAAGCCCACAGTTTTTGAATCAAGCATCCATTAAAGCCAAGAAATAGTTTAATAATTATTTTCCAATATAATAACCATTTAAGAGAATCACCTGAAAGCTAAAAAACTTAACCGCACCATCCAGAATCCAAGGGAATGAATTCATAGTTTACCATGTTTTGTTAAAATATGCCAACATATAAAAGTGGATGACTGAAGTTATGAGCACAATACAGGATAATAACCAAGTTTGTCATGAAAGTATATCCAGAACTTTTGAAAGCGTAATACCTGTAATGTCATACAGTCGGTTTTAAGTTAGAGACATTGAAGGAATAGTTCACCCAAAAAATTAAACTCTCATCATTTACTTGTGGTTTCAAACCAGTAGTATCACAGAAGTATTTGTATAATAACTGTATTTAAAGGTTTTCTGAAGCCATTTGATCGCTTTGTCTGAGAAACAGACCCAAATTTAGCACAGCGTTCACTGATTATCTTGCCTTGTCGTCGATCACAAACAAGATTCGCATTTCCATATATTCTCGATATGCTGTGATCGTTCACATGATATGTGAGAACCAATGCTCTTTGGCTTCATTGATGTCAAATTGGTCTTCACACTTAAGAAATGCGGTGCCGAGGGAGATCATCAGTGAATTTACGTAAATTTGAATGCGATCTTCAGAAGATTTAGCACATATCGACTACTTTTATGATTCTGTTTGGTCATTTTGGGGCTTCACAGCATCTGGTCACTGTATGGAAACATAACATCCGCTGTGGCTTTCCACGGAAAGATAAAGTCATATATGTATGAATAAAACATGACTAAACGATGCCACTTTTCATTTCTGGTTGAACTATTCCTTTAACAGCTCTCAGCAGCAGCAAAGGCATAAAGCGAAAATCACAAACATTAGACTCTCTTCAGGACCAAGACACAGTGTCATTTAAAAAGGCACAATCAATGGCCACTTCAACCAATTATCAATGATCAAAATATGTACAAAAATATATGTTTTCTCTCAACATTGCACAGTAGAATTTCTTGCGTTCACTTCAAGTGTTCAACAAAAATCCCTCGCCTTCCGATTACGTTATACTTAAAAAGGAAGGAAGGAATGACACCACCTTCTCCAGCATCCTCCAAATGAGCAGGAAGCTGCAAGTCGCTCAGCTAAAATGAGCATGTAAGGCACTAAAGATGGGATGGCGTCTTCTGCGGTGACACAGCCCAGGCACTGCAGGCCCAGACTGCATCCGCACGGAGAGACTGCTCATCCCTGGAATGTGTCTGGAAAGGGTCCGTCAGTCACGTGGCACTACGGAGCTCCAGTCTCCTGTGTGCATGGTGCGGGCGGCACTGGGCCTGTCTCAGGTAAGTCTGCTGATATCTGACCGGACGATGACAGGCCTGAGGGCACTGACGGGCCGGCATGCTGTGTGGGCGGAGTCTGTGGTGCACACTGTGCATCTGTGTGGTGCGTGAGCAGTTCAGAAGCGTGGTAGTAAGGCAGGAAAGGTCGCTCCACAGCACAGAAACGCATGGCCAGATGTGTGTGCTGCAGAAGAAGAGGGAAACGGGAGGTGAAGTAGGAGACAAATTCATCTGGAATGGACCCCAGCGTCTCCTGGACTTCATCGGGTAACTCTCGGTAATGGTGTTTCTACAGGAGACAAAGATGAAAATGAAAGAGAGGACGTTTTTGTGAAATGGTTTGTAAATGCAACATGGACGTAAATTGTATGTTTAGTTGTGTATTAAAATCAATTAATTATGTAGTAATTCAGTTAGGAACCTGGGTGCTCTTTGATACCAATCTTTCATTTGAAAGCCACGTTTCTAGCATCTGTAAAACCGCATTCTTCCATCTTAAAAATATATCTAAATTACGACATATGCTCTCAATGCAAAATGCAGAACAGTTCGTTCATGCGTTCATGACCTCAAGGCTAGATTATTGTAATGCTCTATTGGGTGGTTGCCCTGCACGCTTAATAAACAAACTCCAGCTGGTCCAAAACGCAGTATTCAATCAATTAATTATGTAGTAATTATTAGGGATGCACCGATATGAAAATTTTGGCCGATACGATAATTCTTTATATTTGAAAGCCGATAACCGATATATTGGCCAATAAATCTAAATCTTTTATGTAACTTTTGAGAGCCTGATTACAAAAACAAAAGTCTCACCATTAAAAGCCATGACCCAAGCACACAATTATAATGTTCTCAATATAATTTTATGTAGTCTATATGACACGTTGCACTTAACTTTATTTTTCTTTTTTGAAGTGATTCCAATCATATTTCAAGCCATTCAAAACCCTCATGGTGAACAGTGCACATCTGAAGTGTCTCAGATGAAAGAAATAATCCATTATTTATCGGCTTTAATATATTGGCCAAATTTTCTTATTGGGCCGATATCAATAAAATTAAAAATCAACATATATCGTCCAATACCGTAATGGTGGTCGATAATATCACACATGCCTAGTAATTATTGTAGCTGATTGTTTATTAGCAGCTTTTTTATGTTTTATCATCAGAATTCTGCTTGTCCTTTTACACCCTGACTTCACTTCAAAAATTAAAAATATGTGATAACCAACAAAACAACTACATACAATGCATTTTAAAAAAACACAACTTGGTGTTCCTCTTTTATGCCACATTTCTTTCACATCATACAAATAACATTCAGATGTCAGTTGTTGAAGCTCAACCAGTACAAAAATGATAAAAATCATTTCATGCCACTGTAAACAGTGTTGCTATAACCACAAGATATTTGTGGTATCGGTAAACTCGCGTACCTTATTTCTCATGGCACGTAAAAGATCTCTGACCGATCCTCCTTTGTACGAACGAAATCTGCGTAGATCTGTAAAAAGAACACAATAGCTTAATGGTTTGCAGAGCAAAATTTTCACATTTAAGATTAAATAAAACTAGACAATCATGGCAGTTAATCTATATGAAGTCAACAGTAAAGCAGACGGCAGTAATGCTCACCGGTCTGTAGAGGAACTGTGATATGATCCCGCCAATCTCCTTTCACCACCACCCGTCCTCCTCTCTCCAGCTGCCTCACGATTGGTCCATCCAACGGCTCCTTCTCAATTCTATCGCTCACATCCTGTGAAAAAGCAAAACATCTGCCATTTACTGGCCATTCCAGAAGAATCTGCTGTTATTTTTCTTTCAGCTTTGGCTGAGTTTCCCGGATAGACTACTTTAAAGGGACCGTGAACTGCATTTTTTATTTTATAATGTTCCCAGTGGTCCACTTATAATGTTGGTAGGGTTTTTATATCAAAATTGAATGGAAACACGATGCAAACACAATGTAAATATGTCATTCATTATGCAGTGTAATCTACTGTTTCAGTAATTAAATTGTATAGCGAAAGTGATCACTCTTTTTATAATCACAGTTTGAAGTTATTTTTCATGTTACTAAAAGGAAGAACGGGAAGTCGACCATCGAGTCGATGGCTTGAAATCAGTTTTACAGAGGATGTAAAAAGTTGGTACCACTTTACAATAAGGTTTCATTAGTTAACTACATTATTTACATGAACTAATAATGAACTGCACTTCTACAGCATTTATTCATCTTTGTTAATGTTAATTTCAACATTTACTAATACATTATTAACATCAAAAGTTGTATGTTAACATCAGTAAATGCACTGTAAACTAACATAAACAATTAATGTTAACAAAGATTAATAAATACTGTAACGAATGTATCGCTAATGGTTAGTTCATGTTAGTATACATTAATGTTAACAAATGAAACCTTATTGTAAAGTGTTACCAGGTGTTACCTGGTATTAAGATGCGCTTTGGTCGATCAGATCACAAGTAGACGAGGGAGACACATTCCCGTTACACCTGGTGTTTTAATCCGTCTCTTTTGTCCACTTTGAATCACTTCTGTCCTGATTTCTTCGAGGGGAGGGTGGAAAAACACACGGAGAGCAGCAGCTTTAATTTCTGCTCTGACCGCCGCAAGACCAGCCGAACGCTTTGAGTGTGTGTTAGAAATCAGGAATGGAGAGAGAACATTGTGCTTGGGATGTTTTTCATCTTCAAACTAAACTTGGGTCTTCAGCTGACAAAGTTTAAATCCTGTCTGACTAGCGCGCGTCCCATAATGGTTACACATTTGGTCAGTAGGCGGAGAGTAGGCGCTCTTTTGTGGCTGTTCGAACACATGAGCGTTTACACTACGAAAGCAATCCGGTCGAATGTGTTTTCGACTACCTCTGGAAGTGGTCGAAAGTGGAAGTGGTCGAAAGTGGACAAGCTCAAAACGTTTTAGACCCCGTTTACTCCTGTATTTAGGTGTTGTCCACTTGTGATCCGATCGACCAAAACGCATCTTAATACCAGGTGTGAACAGGGCCTCAGTGGCATTGTATAGGATGTAATTATTACATTAAACATACAAAAGCTGTGATATGATTTATCTCTGTTTCATTGCTTACCTCACAAAAACCAGCTGTTTTAACAGGGGTGTGTTGACTGTACATATCAAAACAATCATTTATCACAGATCAGGGTTTAGAATTAACATGGTTACGTGTTGCGACATTGTGGTTGTATCCACCTTTCACTAAAAGTGTGTTTGTGTCCAGTTGTGACATAAAAACATTATGCCCTACTGACACGATCAAGCACTTCGCTGAAAATAATAAGACACTTCCCAACATTCAGAATCCTTCAGAAGGCATGCAGAGACTTGGAAACCTTAAGAGGCATCTACATCTATTTTTATTCCAAGTGATCCTGTTGTATCTCTCCCTTCACTAACACACACCAGTGGGCGAAGCCAAAGAGACTGAGAGGCATTGATCAGTCTTGTGCTGATGTATTCATTTCCATTGTGTAATAAAAACCAGGACGCAGTAAACGAGCCCTTTTTGGCAGCTTGATTTCAATAAAAGCTGTTTTTGGACTAACAAGGAAGTTTTGAGTTCCCGAACGTGACCTCTTATGTGTCAAAAGCTCAAGGAAATTTGATTTCCCAATTCATAACCCCTTTGACTAGTGTCCTTCAAACAATAATGTACTGACCTGTAAGTTCTGGCAGAATTGCGAACAATTTACAGAAAACAATGAAAAATTATCTTATCTGTGGTATTTTGCTGTAGTGCCATTTCTTGGCCAGTGCATTGTTTGCAAAAGACGATTTTACCTGATTTAAGGGGCATGAAACCCCAAAACATGTTTTGAGATGTGAACAGATATGTACAGGCTTGCACATTGCTAAAAAAACTAAAAGCACTCATAAATTTTACCAATAAGTGGAAATTGGTTATTTTTGTGAAATTTTTCTGAGCAATTTCGTTCTTCCGGGTTGAAAAGCAAAGTCAGAGAAACATCACGTAATGTGAGGTAGAAGCGTGACTGGCTTGACTCGCGTTTCAAGTTTTTTTATGGACATCTTTCATATACTCTACTCTAGTGCTCTAAACATGGACCAGCACTGTGTATGCGCACATAATGAATCATGTTGTCTTCAAATGAAATATGAGCAAATAACACGGTGACACAATGGATTATTCTGATACACAGAAGACTGACAATTCAAAGAAGAAGGGGCAAAAAAGTAACTATTCCTTTATTCTTTCTGTGTTAAACTGGCGTGTGTCGTCTGTTCAGAGACTGTAGTGCTCTTAAATGTACTGAAAATATTAGACCTTTTAAATGTTCTACCGCGTTTCTACCTTGTTTGATGTTATATAGATGTAGGATTTGAGGGCGCACCAGACACAAATGAATCTTCCAGATGATTCGTTCAAACATAATTCCACACAAAACTCAACTCAACAAATCAACAATCTATGGCCTTAAAAGAAGTGGGCTGCTTTCAGTCTGCGCCAACTAACAAAACTCCCACTTTATGGCCTTGCAAGCTTTGGGCCACACCAAGATAACGGCAGAGATTGTTTGATCCCCAAGACAAAGAGCTAAAACAGATCCCTTCTTCTCAACGACCTTTAAATGAACTCTGAGTGACACGGTTAAAATCCACAGGAAAACCCACAGAGACTGTTGTTACATATAAACTGCATCAAATCACTCAAAAAGAATGATAGCCGGACTTTGAGACAAACAGCCTTCAAACAGCCTTCTACTGCATAATTCTATATCATGTCTATAACCAATACACGTGACCATTATGCATATATATCACTCACAATTCATGTAATTGTTATAACTATTGAATGGTTGACTGAAAGTGTGCCTTGCTTGGTATCAGTATGATTGTATGCTCATAATTCAGAAGATGGCTTGATTGAAATCTGTGTAGAATGTATCGTGTTCTTATAATAAGAAATCATGTCTAAATGCACTCTCTGCATAGAGCGGGAAGTTAGGAGACAACAGATAACAGGTAATTTATGGGAGGGGTGGGGACGCAGTCACCTCTGAACCAAAGATGATACCTAATTGGTCAGAACCCATCCAGGAGGATGGGCAGACATTTGAGTTTAAAATCTCAGAACACGAACAAAGAATCAGACAAAGGACAAAAGACAAAGACAATGACGAATAGATGATCGGACGAAGACGATCGAGGCAGACCAAGATCAGAGAAAATGGGTTAACAATTTCATTCAAGCCATCTAAATACTCTCGTCTCACTTTCCTTTCTTTTACTTAGTTTCTTTTCTTCCCGTTGAGTCTCGTGTTCTAAGTTAAATTTTGCCGCAAAGTTTCAATCAACGATTCTACAGCAAAGCGCGCTTCAACTTCAAACAACATCCACGAGACTTTCCATCCATCCGCCAACACGCCACGTGATTGGCTTCCCAAGACGTCGATCAAAGACACGACAAGGCCGTCAGAGAATCAAAGAACCTGGGGAACCCCTCTGCAGCCAGGACCAAGAAGGAGGGAATCCCCACTCAAAGAAGATATGAGACACAAACGCAAGTAACCTCCAGATTCTAACTGAACTGGTGCATTGATATCAAATTTAATAACCCCGCCTAAGAAACGATAAAAGGGTTAAATTAATGATCGATAGTTCGTTCAGGTCATGTGTTATAAATGCATATATTGCTAGAAACTTGGGATTTCATAATTTCACTCTTAAAACTCATTCTTTCCTCACTTTCCTTTTTTCTGCAACTCGTTTGAATGTGTGTGCGTGTGTTTGTGTTAGATATTAGTTTTATGTGTTAGAGTAATCAAAGTTTCGTTTGTATTTAAAGATAAGTGTTCTTGTGTTATGTGCTTATGAATTTAATGTCTTAAACTGCTTATCTATGTTACCTAGCTAAAATAGTGTTTCACTATTGTTTGGATATTTATATCCGCTGCAGAGTTGATAGTTACGAGTTGAGTTGATACACTGCCGATTTTGCAGGTTTTCCTACTTACAAAGCATGTAGAGTTCTGTAATTTTTATCATAGGTACACTTCAACTGTGAGTGACGGAATCTAAAACAAAAATTCAGAAAATAACATTGTATGATTTTTAAATAATTATTTGCATTTTATTGCATGACATAAGTATTTGATCACCTACCAACCAGTAAGAATTCCGGCTCTCACAGACCTGTTAGTTTTTCTTTAAGAAGCCCTCCTGTTCTCCACTCATTACCTGTATTAACTGCACCTGTTTGAACTTACCTGTATAAAAGACACCTGTCCACACACTCAATCAAACCTCTCCACAATAAGAGCTGTGTAAGGACATCAGGGATAAAATTGTAGACCTGCACAAGACTGGGATGGGCTACAGGACAATAGGCAAGCAGCTTGGTGAGAAGGCAACAACTGTTGGCGCAATTATTAGAAAATGAAAGAAGTTCAAGATGACGGTCAATCTCCCTCGGTCTGGGGCACCATGCAAGATCTCACCTTGTGGGGGATCAATGATCATGAGGAAGGTGAGGGATCAGCCCAGAACTACAAGGCAGGACCTGGTCAATGACCTGAAGAGAGCTGGGACCACAGTCTCAAAGAAAACCATTAGTAACACACTAGTCATGGATTAAAATCCTGCAGTGCACGCAAGGTCCCCCTGCTCAAGCCAGCACATGTCCAGGCCCGTCTGAAGTTTGCCAATGACCACCTGGATGATCCAGAGGAGGAATAGGAGAAGGTCATGTGGTCTGATGAGACAAAAATAGAGCTTTTTGGTCTAAACTCCACTCGCCGTGTTTGGAGGAAGAAGGATGAGTACAACCCCAAGAACACCATCCCAACCGTGAAGCATGGAGGTGGAAACATCATTCTTTGGGGATGCTTTTCTGCAAAGGGGACAGGACGACTGCACCGTATTGAGGGGAGGATGGATGGGGCCATGTATCGCGAGATCTTGGCCAACAACCTTCTTCCCTCAGTAAAAGCATTGAAGATGGGTCGTGGCTGGGTCTTCCAGCATGACAACGACCTGAAACACACAGCCAGGGCAACTAAGGAGTGGCTCCGTAAGAAGCATTTCAAGGTCCTGGAGTGGCCTAGCCAGTCTCCAGACCTGAACCCAATAGAAAATCTTTGGACGGAGCTAAAAGTCCGTATTGCCCAGCGACAGCCCCGAAACCTGAAGCATCTGGAGAAGGTCTGTATGGAGGAGTGGGCCAAAATCCCTGCTGCAGTGTGTGCAAACCTGGTCAAGAACTACAGGAAACGTATGATCTCTGTAATTGCAAACAAAGGTTTCTGTACTAAATATTAAGTTTTGCTTTTCTGATGTATCAAATACTTATGTCACACAATAAAATGCAAATTAATTACTTAAAAACCATACAATGTGATTTTCTGGATTTTTGTTTTAGATTCCGTCACTCACAGTTGAAGAGTACCTATGATAAAAATTACAGACTTCTACATGCTTTGTAAGTGGGCAAACCTGCAAAATCGGCAGTGTATCAAATACTTGTTCTCCCCACTGTGTAATATATACACTCACCTAAAGGATTATTAGGAACACCTGTTAAATTTCTCATTAATGCAATTATCTAATCAACCAATCACATGGCAGTTGCTTCAATGCATTTAGGGGTGTGGTCCTGGTCAAGACAATCTCCTGAACTCCAAACTGAATGTCAGAATGGGAAAGAAAGGTGATTTAAGCAATTTTGAGCGTGGCATGGTTGTTGGTGCCAGACGGGCCGGTCTGAGTATTTCACAATCTGCTCAGTTACTGGGATTTTCACGCACAACCATTTCTAGAGTTTACAAAGAATGGTGTGAAAAGGGAAAAACATCCAGTATGCGGCAGTCCTGTGGGCGAAAATGCCTTGTTGATGCTAGAGATCAGAGGAGAATGGGCCGACTGATTCAAGCTGATAGAAGAGCAACTTTGACTGAAATAACCACTCGTTACAACCGAGGTATGCAGCAAAGCATTTGTGAAGCCACAACACGCACAACCTTGAGGCGGATGGGCTACAACAGCAGAAGACCCCACCGGGTACCACTTATCTCCACTACAAATAGGAAAAAGAGGCTACAATTTGCACGAGCTCACCAAAATTGGACAGTTGAAGACTGGAAAAATGTTGCCTGGTCTGATGAGTCTCGATTTCTGTTGAGACATTCAGATGGTAGAGTCAGAATTTGGCGTAAACAGAATGAGAACATGGATCCATCATGCCTTGTTACCACTGTGCAGGCTGGTGGTGGTGGTGTAATGGTGTGGGGGATGTTTTCTTGGCACACTTTAGGCCCCTTAGTGCCAATTGGGCATCGTTTAAATGCCACGGCCTACCTGAGCATTGTTTCTGACCATGTCCATCCCTTTATGACCACCATGTACCCATCCTCTGATGGCTACTTCCAGCAGGATAATGCACCATGTCACAAAGCTCGAATCATTTCAAATTGGTTTCTTGAACATGACAATGAGTTCACTGTACTAAAATGGCCCCCACAGTCACCAGATCTCAACCCAATAGAGCATCTTTGGGATGTGGTGGAACGGGAGCTTCGTGCCCTGGATGTGCATCCCACAAATCTCCATCAACTGCAAGATGCTATCCTATCAATATGGGCCAACATTTCTAAAGAATGCTTTCAGCACCTTGTTGAATCAATGCCACGTAGAATTAAGGCAGTTCTGAAGGCGAAAGGGGGTCAAACACAGTATTAGTATGGTGTTCCTAATAATCCTTTAGGTGAGTGTATATATATATATATATATATATATACACACACGCACACGCAAAAGCAAGCAGTGTGCTCTGCTTGCTTTTGAATCTTTATTTGATATCATTCCCTGTTGTTTAAACTGCTAAATATAATTTACCCATCACCATATATTGTCTAATATTGCCTACCATATTAAATCTGACACCGCTAGCTTTTAATCTAAATCACTATCACGCGTTAGCATTTCGCTAGCCTGTTAGCTTGCCATCTCTGCACTCGGGTCTCTTGTTATCTGAGTTCATTAAACAACTGTGGTGAGTTGGATTAGTAAATAGACTCCATCAAACAACTGTGGTAAGTTGGATTAATCAACAAATACGGTAAGCCATGTCTTCTTCTCCTGTCATTGTCACTTGCACTGCATGTTTCATGTTTAGTATATCTTTCTCCGTTGGCGAACAGGGCTTCACATGTGATAAATGTAAGGAGATAGTCAGGCTGACGGAGAAGATTTCAGAATTAGAGACACGCATCCAGACTTTATTTGAGAGAGTAGTGAGAATGTAACAGCTTTAGACACTGCTTTGGATGCGAATAGCTTAGTGAACTCTGTACATTGTTCGGTTCCGGCTGTAGAGCCTGTGCAGCAGGGCAACTGGGTGACGGTGAGACGGCATAGTCGCGGATCAAAAAACCACTCTTCCGTTCCGATTAGAACATCAAACAGGTTCTCCCCACTCAGCGATGCACCCACTGAGAATCCTGTTGAAAGTGCCCTAGTTATTGGCGATTCTATTACACGGAACGTGAAAATAGAGACACCAGCCACCATAGTCACATGTTTACCGGGAGCCAGAGCGCCTGACATCAAAGCAAATTTAAAAGTGCTGGCAAATGCTAATCGTAAACTATCTAAGATTATTATTCACGTTGGCACAAATGATGTTCGACTTCGCCAGTCGGAGATCACCAAAATTAACATTAAAGAGGTGTGTAAACTCGCAAGTACGATGGCAGATGACGTTTTTTGCTCTGGTCCCCTCCCCGTTAAAAGGAGTGATGAGATACTTAGCAGACTATCATCACTCAGTGGCTGGTTGTCTAAGTGATGTCCGCAAAATAACATAGGGTTCATAGACAATTAGAAAAGCTTTTGGGGCAGACCTGACCTGTTGAAAAAAGATGGTATTCATCCTTCCTGGGATGGTGCCGCTCTTCTCTCTAGTAATTTGGCACATAGTCTTAGAGCTAAACCTTGACTAACTGGGGCCCAGGTCAGGAAGCAGACGGACTGGCTTACCTGACCGCCTGCTAGCTGTCTCACGTCACAGAAGTCAGATAAATCCCAGCACATAGAGACTCTTTCACCTAGATATTATCACATAGAGACTGTGTCTGTTCCACGAATTAGTAAATACAAAAAACCATCAAAACCATTCAACGGTAAAAATTTAATTGATGTCCAACAAATAAACAACAGATATAATACAGATGATCAAATGATAAAGCTCGGGCTGCTGAATATTCGATCCCTTTCCTCAAAAGCGCTTATTGTTAATGATATGATTACAGATCATAACCTAGATGTGCTGTGTTTGACAGAAACCTGGCTAAAACCTGACGATTACATTACTTTAAATGAGTCCACCCCCCAAGATTATTGTTATAAACACGAGCCGCGTCTGAAAGGTAAAGGGGGAGGTGTTGCTGTAATTTATAATAATATCTTCAGTATTACTCACAAGTCTAGTTTCAAATATAATTCCTTTGAAGTTTTGGTGCTTTATGTAACGTTATGTAGTGAAATTGATAAATCCCGTTTGACATTTGTGCTGGCTACTGTATATAGGCCACCAGGGCACCATACAGACTTTACCAGAGAATTTGCTGATTTTCTATCAGAGTTAGTACTGGCTGCAGATAAAGTCCTAATTGTTGGTGATTTTAATATCCATGTAGACAATGAAAAAGACGCATTGGGATTGGCATTTAGAGACATTCTAAACTCTATTGGAGTAAGGCAACACGTGTCAGGACCCACTCATTGCCGTAATCATATGTTAGACCTAATACTGTCACATGGAATAAATGTTGATACCATTGAAATTCTGCAGCAGAGCGATGACATCTCAGATCATTACCTAGTATCATGTACACTTAATTTAGCAAAGGCTGCAAAGCCGTCCCCTCGCTTTAAATATGGCAGGACTATCACTGCTGCGACTAAAGATTTCTTTGTAAATAATCTTCCTCATCAGTTTCATCTCCTCAGCATCCCAGATAGCCTAGAGGAACTTGATGTTGCAACAGAAACTATTGACTCTCTCTTTTCCAGCACTTTAGACACAGTTGCTCCCCGGCGCTTAAAGAAGATTAAAGAAAATAGTCCAACGCCGTGGTACAACGAGCACACCCGGGCCCTTAAAACAGCAGCCAGAAAAATGGAGCGCAGCTGGAAGAAAACAAAACTAGAAGTTTTTCGCATTTCGTGGAAAGAGAGCATGATTGCATACAGAAAGGCCCTAAAAACTGCTAGATCTGCTTATTTCTCAACTCTCTTAGAAGAAAACAAACACAACCCTAGGTATTTATTCGATACAGTGGCTAAATTAACCAAAGATAAAGCTTCACCTTCTGATGTTTGTAAACAGCACAGCAGTAATGACTTTATGAACTTCTTTACTTGTAAGATTGATAATATTAGGAAAAAAATTATAACCATGCAGCCGTCTACTACAGTATCACATCAGACAGTGCATTGTAGTGTCACTGAGGAAAAATTACATTCATTCACTGCTATAGGAGAAGAAGAATAAGAAGAATAAACTCGTTAAATCATCAAAATCAACAACATGTATGCTCGACCCCATACCGACTAAACTACTAAAAGAGATGCTTCCAGAGGTCATAGATCCTCTCCTTAATATCATTAATTCATCCTTGACATTAGGATATGTACCGAAAACTTTTAAGTTGGCTATTATTAAACCACTTATTAAAAAACCGCAACTTGATCCTACAAAATTAGTCAATTACAGGCCAATCTCAAATCTACCCTTTCTGTCAAAAATACTAGAAAAGGCAGTGTCCTCACAATTATGCTCCTTTTTAGAAAGAAATGGTATCTGTGAGGATTTCCAGTCAGGATTTAGACCGTATCATAGTACTGAGACTGCTCTCATTAGAGTTACAAATGATTTACTCTTATCATCCGATCGTGGTTGTATCTCTCTGTTAGTGTTACTCGATCTTAGCGCTGCATTCGATACTATCTACCACAACATTATTTTGAATAGACTCGAAAATTATGTTGGCATTAGTGGAACTTCATTGGCATGGTTTAAATCATACTTATCTGACCGTTATCAGTTTGTAGCAGTAAATAAAGATATGTCACACCGAACACAAGTTCAGTATGGAGCACCGCAGGGCTCAGTGCTAGGACCGTTGCTTTTCACCCTGTACATGCTACCACTGGGAGATATTATTAGGAAGCATGGCGTTAGTTTTCATTGTTATGCTGACGATACTCAGCTCTATTTTTCTTCAAGATTAACAGAATGCTTAGCTGTTATAAAAAATTGGATGACTAGTAATTTCCTGCAACTTAATTCAGAAAAAAATGAATTTTTAATCATTGGACAAAAAAACTCCACAAGTAGTAACCTAGAATACTGTCTAACACTCGATGGCTGCTCTGTCAAGTCCTCGTCGTCAGTTAGGAACCTAGGTGTGCTCTTTGATACCAATCTCTCATTTGAAAGCCACGTTTCTAGCATCTGTAAAACTGCATTCTACCATCTTAAAAATATATCTAAATTACGGCACATGTTTTCAATGCAAAATACTGAACAGTTAGTTCATGCGTTCATGACCTCAAGGCTAGATTATTGTAATGCTCTACTGGGTGGTTGCCCTGCTCGCTTAATAAATAAACTGCAGCTGGTCCAAAATGCAGCAGCTAGAGTTCTTACTAGAACCAGGAAGTATGACCATATTAGCCCGGTTCTGGCAACACTGCATTGGCTCCCTATTAAACATCGTATACATTTTAAAATCTTGCTGATTACTTACAAAGCACTAAATGGTTTAGCGCCCCAGTACTTGAGCGAGCTCTTAATGCATTATACTCCATCACGTCTATTGCGGTCTCAAAATTCTGGCCAGTTGATAATACCTAGAATATCAAAATCAACTGCAGGCGGTTGGTCCTTTTCCTATCTAGCACCTAAACTCTGGAACAGCATTGTTCGGGAAGCAGACACACTCTGTCAGTTTAAATCTAGACTAAAAACACATCTCTTTACTATGGCATACACATAAAACATTTTTAATTTCTATTATTCGAATCAGTTAAATGATTGTTTTAGGCTGCATTAACTAGGTCAGCCGGAACCGGGAACACTTCCAATAACACCTGATGTACTCGTTACATCATAAGAAGAATGGCATCTACGCTAATATTAGTCTCTCTGTTTATCCCGAGGTTTACTGCAGTCGGCCGGATCCGGGCCGTATCCAGACCAGATGGTGGACCTTAGCCTGGACATGACGACCATATCCCTGAAGTGTCTGTAGAGACAATAGTGTCAATTAAACTCCCCCCTGTAAATGCCGCATCGACACAACATCCTCATTAAACCCGTCCCCGGCGTGACAACTCCAATCTTTCGAATAATCCTACGAATATCTATTTATCTAATATGACTTCTGACCTGTAATGTTGCCAGAATCATAATCATACACTATTTGTTCGTCGGCCAGAGGAGAACTGGCACCCCGACTGAGCCTGGTTTCTCCCAAGGTTTTTTTTCTCCATTCTGGCCCTGAAGGAGTTTTGGTTCCTTGCCACCGTCGCCTTTGGCTTTTGGCTTGCTCAGTTGGGGACACCTAAATTTCAACTATATTACTGATCTGCCCGCATTGACACTATATGATAATTGAAATGAGCTGGATGACATCACCGTTTTCACCAGAGCGGCTGTACAGCCGAATCAAATTCCGTTGCATTATTTTCCTGTTACCACTGTGAAGCTGCTTTGAAACAATTGCCATTGTAAAAAGCACTATATAAATAAAGGTGATTTGATTTGATTTGATATATATATATTTATTTATTTTTTTCTATGAAAAGATTTCCCACAAATTCTGTGTAGATTATTTTCTGGTAATCAAATCTTTTAATTTAATTAAACTTTTTTGTCAAACAAAGCTGCACGACTGAGCTTTATACTGTTAAAATGAAAACATGGAAGAAAAATTGTGATTATTACTTAAAGTTTTGATAATTTATTATTATTACATTAGTGTCAGTATTATTTTCTACTGTACAACAGTAATTTGTCAAGTTAAACCGAACTTTTATTTTGACGGGTTACCGTGAAGAGCTTTGAGTTTGTGTGTTTATGATGAGTTTTTCTCAAATAAAACGGTAAAATGCTGATGAAGTGACTCTCAGAGCGGCTCTGGAAATGAAGTTCATGCGTTCATGTCCTCATATGAGACCGTCACACGCGCTTCAGTAAATTAAACCGCGTGTCTGTGCCATTCATTCACACAGAGACACGCAGGACATGCAAGATTCATATTTAAATAGTCTTTTTGTGGTTTAATATTCACAGACACTAGTCTATATCACCAGATGCGTTCTCAGGTACCGAAATGTGGCACCGATTGATTTAATGTGAATTGGTATTCGGTAGTACCGATGTAACTCGGTCGGTGCCCTTAAAGGGTTAGTTCACCCAAAAATGAAAATTAGCCCATGATTTACTCCCCCTCAAGTCATCCTAGGTGTATATGACATTCTTCTTTCAGACAAATACAATCAGAGTTATATTAAAAATGTCCTGGCTCTTCAAAGATTTATAGTGGCAGTGAATGGTTATGTTTTTTTGGTCCATAAAAGTGCATCTATCCATCATATAACTGCTCCACACAGCTCCGGGGGGTTAATAAAGGCCTTCTGAAGCGAAGTGGTGCATTTGTGTAAGAAAAATATCCATATTTAAAACTTTATAGACTAAAATAACTAGCTTTTGGTGGTCAGCGGTACGCGAGTCGACTTGCGCTAAAAGAGTAACCCCTGACACTACGTTTTGTTTTGCTCTATCCTCTGCGGTTCTGTGTTCGTCAATACGCATGCGTCAAGGGTTCAAGGGTCAAGCGTTGATGATTTGAGGGTGAGTAAATCATGGTCTGATTTTCATTTTTGGGTGAACTAACCCTTTAAAAGTACCGAGTTTGGTACCCAACCCTAGTGTTGCAGGTCTGTGTTTTATTGGTTGTTGTCTCCCCTCTTCCCCCCTCTACACTCCCACATTTACAGATTTACACGCCCATTTCTAGAGGCTTTTTGCAACTCTGAGATGTGAACGACCAGGCTAAAACAGGGGAGTTTAAACAAGGATGTCTGACTAACAAACCTGGAAGAACTGCAGCTGTTTTTCCAGACTCCAGAAGAAGGGATGTTTCAACACTCGGTCAGCCGAGGGTCTCTTCTCTGGCTCCATGCTTAACATCTGCTCGATCAGGTTTCGGGCCACAATATCCTCTGCATGAAACGGCATAAACGATCACATGATCAGAAAACTGTGATACATATTTTGCCGCAAAACGAGCTGGTGTTTTTGGTCAGGGCGTAATTTGTATGCGTGTGGTGGTCCTACCGTGTCTGTTGGGCTGCAAGTGGTCGAGCGAATAGGCGCCCAGCAGAATGTTTGCCTGCCGCTGCAAGGACTTCCCAAAGGGGTGCTGGCCTTCAGATACCACATAGTAAAACACACAGCCTGCAGAGAAGATGTCCACCATGCAGGTCTGAAACATCACAAAGAGGAGAAGCTGTGAGTGTCTAACCACTGACAAATCTACAGTGCTTGTCACATGGCTCTCTGGACCGCGCTTTATGCCGCTGATTTCTGATTGGTCGCAGCATTCTGCACCTGATGACCAACACTTGTGACTTTGCAGTCCTATTTTACCACCACAGTAAAATGTATGACATTTATAGCAAACTGCAAGCAAGATAAATACTGCTAGCATAAGAAAGTAGTGCCATATACAAGAGCTATTCAAGGACTGTGGTAACTGTGCTGTAAAAACATGGATCGCTGAATTATTGAGAATTTGGTCAAATTAAAATATTGGTGACACTTGAGATTAAACTTGTTAACATTAGTTAACATTGTATTATGAACAAACACAAACAAACAATAGTATATTTATAAATTAACAATAACAGATTCATATCAATAAAAATGTGTTATTCATCCATCATTTCTAATAAATGTTATTGAATTACCCCTTATTGTAAAGTGTGAGATGTTACCAAAGTCCGTCATCAGTTATTTCATTCCTTACATGTTCCTCCTCTTACCATTACTACAGAAATGTATTTACAGATTACTGGAAACAAGGTTTCAAAATGGTAATCAGACTGAAACACAAAACAATCTCTGATACCAATGAACTGTTTATAGCACTTTAGAAGCAAAACTCACTGTTATAAATGAAGAAAATAAATACAAAATAACTAATTAAGTCCGCAAGTTTTGCCTCTTTGTTGCCATCTCTGTCTGAAACTTGCAATTGCAGTTATTTGCTGAATTATCATCTTTACGTGGGTTGTGCGTCGGCACGGCTCCTCAGCGCGGATGAATCTGATGTTTTGAGGAGTGTGTGTGGCTGTCATTCATTCACCGCACTGGTGAGGATACTGTACTTCAATCACAGATTCTACGTCTTGGATTTATGACCAAAATAATACGTTTCACCAGAAAATGTAATCTGAACAAATAAGTAACATGTCTGCCACTTTTGTTCTGACCAACTGAGAAAAAAAGCATTACAATAAATCGCGCTACCAACGGTGATTAAATCTAACGATCGCTCAGCTCACATCACATCAAACCGTGCAAATTATTATTATTGTTATACTTAGATCTCAAATTGTTAATGTTAACATCAGCATTGCGTGACTACGTGTATTTAGTGTGTATTAGCGTTACCTGTTGATTTAAGTTTCTGTACAGTCTAATCTTTTGCTTTTGACTACGGGTGAATCTCCAGTTGTCACTGATGATTGTCGTTTGGTCCTTTCTGGATTACAATCCACCATCAAAATGATAAATTTAATTATTCCAGCTGCTGTGAGAAAAGGCTGTAAATGATCCGCCACCTGCAGCATCCTCACATGCGATACTACTACTAGCCGGACTCCTTCTTTATACTCCATTATACTCCATCACGTCTATTGCGGTCTCAAAATTCTGGCCAGTTGATAATACCTAGAATATTAAAATCAACTGCAGGCGGTCGATCCTTTTCCTATTTAGCACCTAAACTCTGGAACAGTCTTCCTAGCATTGTTCGGGAAGCAGACATACTCTGTCAGTTTAAATCTAGACTAAAAACACATCTCTTTACTATGGCATATACATAGAACATTATCAATTTCTATTATTCAAATCAGTTAAATGATTGTTTTAAGCTGCATTAACTAGGTCAGCCGGAACCGGGAACACTTCCCATAACTGATGTACTCGTTACATCATAAGAAGAATGGCATCTACGCTAATGTTAGTCTCTCTGTTTATCCCGAGGTTTACTGCAGTTGGCCGGATCCGGGCCGTATCCGGACCAGATGGTGGACCTTAGCCTGGACATGACGAACGCATCCCTGAAGTGTCTGTAGAGACCGTGTCAATTAAACTCCCCCCTGTAAATGCCGCATCGACACGACATCCTCATTAAACCCGTCCCCGGTGTGACGACTCCAATCTTTCGAATAATCCCATGAATATCTATTGATCTAATATGACTTCTGACCTGTAATGTTGCCAGAATCATAATCATACACTATTTGTTTGTCGGCCAGAGGAGAACTGGCACCCCGACTGAGCCTGGTTTCTCCCAAGGTTTTTTTTTCTCCATTCTGGCCCTGAAGGAGTTTTGGTTCCTTGCCACCGTCGCCTTTGGCTTTTGGCTTGCTCAGTTGGGGACACTTAAATTTCAACTATATTACTGATCTGCCCGCATTGACACTATATGATAATTGAAATGAGCTGGATGACATCACCGTTTTCTCCAGAGCGGCTGTACAGCCGAATCAAATTCTGTTGCATTATTTTCCTGTTACCACTGTGAAGCTGCTTTGAAACAATTGGCATTGTAAAAAGCGCTATATAAATAAAGGTGATTTGATTTGATTTTATGTACACAGACGTGACGTAATGACGCAAAGACGAACGGCGCCATACTCGAATTTCCCGCAGAAACCCACCAGTACCACTCAAACACATTATTACAAGCTTATCGTTGTGAATCAGGCTAAGGCAAGGAGATCGTTTTGAACACTGGCTGGTTACATACAAAAATTGTTACGGACTGCAGCTTTAACAATATTGTGATGAAACCGTATCACTTTACTACTGATAAAGATTTTTTGGTCACCATCTCGGCTTCATATGCTGTGCGATTTAAAAAACTGCTGTGTTTAACCGAATCAAAACTATCACGTTTTTGAGCTCTTACCGGGTTATGCTTGGCATCCTCACTGAGCACTTCCGGAGCGATCCAGCCCTCAGTGCCCGGGACGCCTGACTTCCTGCTGAAGCTGTGTCTGCCCACTGCCAGCTTCTTGCACAGGCCGAAGTCTGAGATCATGGCCTTCACGCGCCTGTGCGTGTTCGGCATCGACACCAGGATGTTGTGCGGCTTCAGATCTCTGTGGACTATCACACAGATTTATGAAAAAAGAAACAGTACTTCATGAATACTGATTATTTAGCCTAAAAAAGACTAGTTAAAAACATAACTGATGTTACTGATAATGGTTACCTATATTAAGAGAATGTAAATGAGACAGTCCAGACATGGTTTGCTCTAGCAGTGTCACTGGTTCCAATCCGTGGCGGTCAAAATCCTTTCGTTCCACATACTAAAAGTAAATAAAATAAAACATAAGTAAATAAAATTAACATTATTAAAAAATACACAACATTATATTTTATGTTATACAGCATTGCATGACCTAAAAAGCTGAAAATAATTTATCCACGCCAGAAATTAAACTGAGCATTTTAGGCAAGATTTAAGGCCGTGATGTATTCATGGTGAAGTTCTTTTTCATTCTTCGCTTAGGGGTAATAAGAAGTTTGAAATACGCGAGCAGCGATACACTGTTAGTGAACATCCAGACGCCGCCCACTGTGCTGAGAGCGATGGTTAGATGAATATGTAAACGTGCTGCGTTCTTTCCTCTCAATAACAAAATAAACGCAACAAAAATGTCAGCGGTGAGAAAACAGCACACACACACACACACACACACACGCACACATCAACCAGAGCGAGAGCAAGAGCACGTCCATCAACGAGCTTCGTTCGGGTTACGGGAGCCGTCGGCAGTGCTGGCATTGTGTTTTTAGACCACGAAATCAACAATGTCACTAAAGAAGTGTGTTTCTGGTTGTGAGGGGAAGATAACCTTGTTCAGCTTCCCAAATAACCCAGCGTTAAGGAAACAGTGGATGCAGTTTGTTTTCCGGAGTTCTGCAAGTGTGTGTGTTTGTTCCCGGTCATGAGTGGAAACCGCAGGCGGTGAGTGAAACTGCATCAAATGTCTGTGTTTTGTTGGCAATCGTAAGTGCATATAATGCGTAAGTGCATATAATGCAAACACCATCGTATAGTGAATCAAGAGTTATCCAGGGATAATGCCATGATGTATTGTGTGTGTGTGTGTGTGTGTGTATGTGTGTGAGACTCTTTAGCTCCGCCCACTGCACGAGTTCAGCTGTTTTCAGAAAGAATCGGTACAGCGTATCTGTCTTTTATAAATATGATAAAACTAAAGACTCTTCGGAGATATGAAGGATGCAATACTACTCTGTGGGTACTCAAGATTAACATGAGACTGGCAGAAACTGTGTGTGTTATGGAGCCTTTAATAAATCCTTTATATGTGTTAGACATTAAAAAAAGTGGTCAATGATAGGAGAAGTTCATGTTGACAAAAAAAAAAAAAAATGAAATCTGTGATAAATTAAGTGCAGATTCAAATCTATTTTATTTGTAATATTCAATCTGGGTTATTTGACCTGAAACAGCAATGAAAGGTCAGGTTGTGTCAGTCATACCTCCTGCAGTGTGGCGCTGCACAGCTCTATGGCGATGTACTGAAACTGACGGTCTCTCTCAGTGCAGAAGTATCGAATCACGTTTGGATGCTCGTCTGACTCCCGCAGCAGCTGAACCTCGCGGTCGGCAAAGCTGAAGCATTCTGGGAGAATCCTCTTTACAGCCACTGGACGGTTATCAAACTGACCCCTGAAATCATACAGAGAGAAGACTATCGACTCTGAATCTGACAGAGTGAAAGCAAATACAAAGGCTACAAAGGTCACTCTTTGTTACCTGTACACAATAGTTCCCTCAGCACCATGTCCAAGCACATCTCTGGGGCTGAACGTGATGTTTCCAATTCGGACAATGTTGGATTCTTCCTCTGAAATTAGAATAAAAAAAAAAAAAACAGAAGTCAACCAATAGGCATTGACGGACACACGTCAACAAGTCAAATGAGATTAAATGGTGATATATTTATTTGAATGATTGTTTCTCTGACAGCCCTGACCTGCGTCCTCGTGCTCATTAGCCGAATGTCCCATCTCAGACTGGGACATGTTGGAATGGTTGGACGCTCGCGGGGTTATGTTGGGACTGCTGTGGGCGGAGCTCTCCGAGCGGGTCCGGGCTGCCTCCAGGAAGTCAGTGTCAGGAGGCAGATCTGTGGGCGGCTGGAAAATGAGCTGCTGCCGCTGCAGAAGCTGCAGCTTCTCCTCCATCTGCTGCTGAAACTGCTGGTGCTGGAGCTGCTGCTGCTTATGGACACTCTGATCGAAACACAGCAAACCACAACACTCTCAGGCTACGTCTACATTAATCCAGACACATTTGAAAGGTGCCTTTTCATTTTAAAAGGCTCTCCGTCCACACCAGTGTTTTTCAAAAGTTGCTCATCCACATTGAAACATCTGAAAAAGCTTAAAGGATTAGCTCACTTCAAAATGAAAATTTCCTGATAATTTACTTTCTTTTTAAAACTTAATTTCTTTTTGACTGAAGAAAGACATGAACATCTTGGATGACATGGGGGTATGTCATCCAAGATGTTCATGTCTTTCTTTCTTCAGTCAAAAAGAAATTAAGTTTTTTGAGGAAAACATTCCAGGATTTTTCTCCATATAATGGACTTCAATGGCAACCAACGGTTGAAGGTCCAAATCAAATGCAGTTTCAAAGGAAGGGCTTCAGAGGCTCTGCACGATCCCAGCCGAGGAATAGGGTCTTATTTGGCCAAACCATCGGTCATTTAAAAAAAAACAAAAAAAAAACATTTATATACTTTTTAACCTCAAATGCTCGACTTTGGTGGTGTTCTTCACGATGTATGACGGCATCACGTTGGAAAGGTCATGCGTGACGTAGACAGAAGTACCGACCCAGTGCCGAAAAACTCCATCTCATGTTCTCATCCAACTTCACAATCGTCCGACATTGTTGTTTTACCTTTATTTTTGTAAAGGGTGTCACGTTCGTTTTAACACTGGGTCGGTACTTCCACCTACGTCACGCGTGACCTTTCCGACGTGATGGCGTCATACGCCGTGAAGAAGCAGAACACTGAAGTTGCGCATTTGAGGTTAAAAAGTATATAAATGTTTATTTTTTTTAGAAAATGGCCGATGGTTTGGCTAGATAAGACCCTATTCCTCGGCTGGGATCGTGCAGAGCCTCTGAAGCCCTTCCTTTGAAACTGCATTGATTTGGACCTTCAACCGTTGGTTGCCATTGAAGACCATTATGTGGTGAAAAATCCTGGAATGTTTTCCTCAAAAAACTTAATTTCTTTTCGACTGAAGAAAGAAAGACACAAACATCTTGGATGAGATGGGGGTGAGTAAATTACCAGGAAATTTTCATTTTGAAATGAACTAATCCTTTAAATCACCTTACAGCGCATGCGTAAAACATACTAAAAGTTCACAAGATGATACAGAGAGAGCAGACATAGTAAAGTTGTCGTGCTATTCTTCTGGCACGATCATTTCATTAGCAAAATATCCCACCACTCAGGTTGCACTCAAAACTGAATGGTCTAAAACGCACTCATCATGTTTGGCCGCAGGACAGCAATTGCGAGTAAATTTCAGTCATCTTTGCAGGAATGCAATATGAAGACTACAAAAGAACATTTCTCTTTAGCAACACCATGAAAGTACATAGCAGGCACAACAATGCCGATATAACCATAGATATCTATAATCGTTTTCATATACCTCCGTTTTCATAGTCCACACTGCAACACAAAAACGCCGTTTGTAAATTTATCCACTTGGGAGAATGTTTTCAAAAAGCTCCTTCTTGGTTGACAAAAACGCCTTCTCAATGTGGACAGAAGGCCAAAACAGAGAGAAAAAGATGCGTTTTCAAACAAAAATGTATTAGTGTGGACAAGGCCTCAGAGCTGAACAAGAACCATGATTATTTTGCATAGCATTACTCATGCAAAGACTTATAAGTTGAGCATTATTCCTTTTCAGGGTTCCCACTCTTTTTCAGCGATCATTTTCCAGGACATTTTCAATTTTACTACGACAGGAATAAAAGACAAGGATCATGCCAAATACTGCAAGTCTTTAAAAGGCATACAGTTTATTGCCATGACGTAACTATATAAACATTTTTTAATATCATACATTATGACTATGGAAGCTTGTTTCCGCCACAGAATAAAAAGAAAAGGTAATTGCAACTTTTTCTCGCTATTCTGACTTTTTCCTCGCAATTGCGAGTTTACATAATTGTGATATAAACTTGCAATTGCGAGTTATAAAGTCAGAATTGCAAGATATAAACTCGCAATTGTGCGAAAAAGTCAGAATTGCGAGTTTATATCATGCAATTCTGACTCTCTCGAAATTCTGACTTTATAACACGTAATTGTGAGTTTATATAAAAATTATGTATTTATGTGATTAGGTAGCTGCTTACCAGTTAACATTCACTGCACACAGTTGAGAACATTAGCAAACTGCTGCAAGTGGCAACACAAGACTACATCATCATTGAAAACACTCCTCTCACGTGTCAAAACTCAGCATTCCCGAACATCGCACTTTCTGCAACCAACGGTAATTGTTTGGGCCAGTGACGAACTCTTTGTTCTCGGCTAAACAACATAATTAATAATTTTCCAGGACAACATCAAGATTTTCCAGGACATTTTACATTTTCTCAGATTTTCCATGTGTTTTCCAGGCCTGGAAAATTTGTCATCAATGGTTTTCAAGGTTTTCCAGGACGAGTGGGAACCCTGCTTTTGTTAATAACTTAACTAGACAGAACAGTAAAGAAAGGACATATTAGGTCTGTGACACAGCAAGCCAACGATTTGCTGTCGGTGAGTGTCTGTCGGGATAGTTTTTACGGTGGTGGCAGTTCACCCTGATTGGCTGTTCAGTTTAGCGCACGAGAATAAAAGCGAAAGTGATGAAAGCGAGCAGAGAAGTCAAGACGGCACAGACAGAAGGCTGGTCTAATTTTACCCAAGCATTCCAGTGCATGAATATTTTCATAACAACATAAGCCGCCTGGAATGAAGAAAGTGATCAGCATGATTGATATTCAAAATGGAAAGCTAGCGCTGCTTTGTTTATGGTTTGCATATATATCTGCAGTCCTAGTTTCAGTTTCCTTTTTCAAAAGGTGAATATAGACTATTATTGATACCTGCTGATGTAGACAGTAATTTCCTTACACACAGGTGCAGAACACACAAGCTAGTTGGCAGTCGCCTGTAGTCTTTGCGGTGTGTTCAAGCGCAGATTTTTGTGCCAGACGCAGTCGTCGCCACTCGTTCTGACGTCGGATTGGTGTGTCGCAGGCTTTAGGCAGAAATCTTTCTTTTCATATGTTGTTGTCCATGTAAAATAACCTCAGAACCTCAGATACAGGCATGTGTCTCCATGAGTGAAGCTAATTTCTCAGCAGGTGGTGTCTTCAGCAAAATATTCAGATTTGCAACAAGCAAGAGGTTTGATCTTTTCCTTCTCTTTCTCCAGCTGCTGTGCGTATTGCTGTTTTTTTCCAACTGGAATATTTTGTAATCAATATGACTATAATTTAGGGGTGTAACGGTACACAAAACTGACGGTTCGGTACGTACCTTGGTTTTGAAGTCACGGTTCGGTACAGTAGTTTTACAAAATTGCTTTTATTTATTTTTATTAAACAGTGGTTCACTGAAAAAAATTGTGTGTGTCCTTAAATGAATTCAATTATAACTAAAGGTTTCATAAAGATAATGCTGTAAACTATATAGGGATCCCTTACTTGCACATTACTATAATATTAAAGGTTAACAACAGAGTCCAAACTATGAGCCTAAATTCAGCTGCTATTTATTTTTAGATACAGTAATCAACACTCAAATAACACATTGTATGCAAACATGTAAACTTCACATAAGGCAGTTTTTGCATTAACTTCTAAATCTAATTATAAAATTATGCTTTTACTCCAATTCGTTGTTGAAATATAATCATTTATACACATATATACATTTTCATGACAGATTTATTTAAACATTAAATAATCAAGACATCGCTAACAGGTTAAGTAGAATATAATGAATATATAGGCTAATATAGTGCATATATTTAGTGAAAGAGTTGATTTCTCTAGTGAACTCACAGCTGTGGACACTGAATGACTGCCTGAGGTAAATGTGATGCTACGTGACATTGTTTACAAGCTGTTTTATTGACGTCTTTCCGCGGTTGAAACACTGATTGAGCGATTACACGACATATGATACGTTTCAGTAAGTTGTAATGTATCCTCAACATACCTTCAGATATTAATTCATGTTTATTCTTTAGGAAGAGATGATCGCGTTCACTCGCGCGCCGCGCCTATACAGTGACCTGTCACGTCACATTAAAGAGCGTCAAAACGGCATTTATCCTTTGAATTTCGTGATAAAATGGACAGAATACTTAATATGTTCGTGTGGGAACTCGGACTGAAGTATGTTCTGCGCGTATAACAAGCCTACTGTTAACTGTTAAAGATTGCATTCGTTACCGTTCGGTACACACGTGCACCGTACCGGAAGCCCTGTACTGAAACGGTTCGGTACGAATACGTGTACCGTTACACCCCTAATATAATTTGTTGCAGCTCTCAAATGAATATTGATTCTGCACAACATCCAGTATTAATCCATCATGTCACTGTATTGATGAGTGTTGGCAAGTAAGCAAGAGTAAACTCACCTCACTGACCAAACACATTACTTTCTAATGGTCAGATCTTCTTCAGAGTGTGTTTACCTTGGGGTAGGTGATGATGAAGGCCACCCAGCCAGCCAGAAGGAAAGTGCAGAAGATGATGGTGGCCATGTCCTTCAGCATGGAGTCCACTGGAGTCTCCACGCGCGGGACACGGCTGGGTTTCTCCTGCAGTGACGACACCGGTGGAGGCAGTGGACTGTTGTCCTCCATTCCACTCTCATTCACTTTCTGAAACACAGCAGAACATGTATTTTGGTTTACTGCCATATCAGTTTCTCAAAGGCTATTTCATGGCAGTTACAGATAATAATCAAGCATTCAATAAAA
Source organism: Coreius guichenoti (assembly GCA_039654105.1). Classification (NCBI taxonomy): domain Eukaryota; kingdom Metazoa; phylum Chordata; class Actinopteri; order Cypriniformes; family Gobionidae; genus Coreius; species Coreius guichenoti. The sequence continues at coordinate 5,247,297 of CM077171.1, forward strand.
TGTCAAATCTGTACAACTGTTTAAAAAAAAAAAAAAAAAGATTATTTTGCTGTACTTGTAGTTTTTCCGATACTGCAGAAAAGGAGCATTGGAACCATTTCAGATATTTCAGTATTGATACATCGAAATTTCAATATTTTTGACAACACTAAATGCAAATATTGCAGGGAGAATATTGGTTTATAAGCTGGGTTGTGTAGATTTTGCTTTATCTTAATTGCATACTCTAGTCAGGAGTAGACCAGCAGTACGTTTGGCCATAAAAGAACAGGACAATTTGCACTGCATTTTGTTTTTACTACTACTTCTATAATGTAGTAATTAAAAGCATTGGATGCTTTAGATCAGGGCTTTTCAAACTTTTAGATGCCACGGACCCCCAAATATGAACATCCTCGTGTGAGGGACCCCCATCCTGAAATTTAAAAGACATCTAAAAACAGTTTCTATCAAGTTACTTTATTATATATATTTTCTACTCACTGTAAATGTATCATTTATTTGTTTATTTAAATATATTTTTTATTAATTTATATTAATCACATTTTTTATTAATTTATTTTAATCATATTTATTTATTTTAATTAAATTTTTTTACATTTTAATATATGTTAATTTAACATTTAATCATATATATATTTATACATATATACATATATATATTTCTCAAATGTTTGCACGTTTATTTAAGCTAATTTATTAATTTATTTTATTATTATTATACATTTTTACAGTTTTACTATAGGCTTTTCCACATTTAAAAAAAAAAAATCTAATTTATTTACATTTTATCATTCTTTTTTGTTTTACATTTATATCATACGGTAATTTAACATTCAATCATTAATTTATTTAATCTAATTTATTTGTTTTTATTATTTATTTTACATGTTTTATCATATGTTAATTTAATAACTTATTTATTTATTTTAATCTTATTCATTTATTTACATTTTTCATGGTTTTTCTTTAGAATTTTCCACAGACCCCCGGTCACTCCTTTGCGGCCCCCTGGGAGTGGATGTATTCAGTTTTGGGTTTAGACTCAGAGAATCCTAAACCATTTTCAAGTAACCAACCACTCATTTATTTTGTTTCCACTTAAATCAATCATATTCATATTTTTCCCCAGTAACATATTACAAACATCATCGACAAACACCCCATTTCTTCTTCGAGAGACTACACAATACATTTGGCGCTATAACATTTCAAATACCATTTATTTTAAACAGAATAACAGAAAAGATGTAGTCTTGAGGTACTCCTTGTTTACGTGTATGAAAATTTGACACAGAAGTCTGAACTTGAAAACATCTGTCAGACAGAAACCTAAAGGTAAAGATGGGCGGGCAACCCCTGATCCCATTTTATGTAAGCCTCATGTTCTTTTTTTTAATAAAACCATCACAGACGTTTGACTACTACTAATAATAAGGTGATCTAAAGGGCTCCTTCCTCTTCTAAAATTACATTATGAAAGTCAGACATTACACATGTGGCTTGTCAAAGCTAAGGACGGTAGTCAACACCCTCAGTCAGATGTGATGTTGTTCTCACGGTACCTCTTCAATGGTCTTCTCTGTGGCCGGGGGAATGATGTTGACGTGCTGGCGGGGGATGCTCTCGGGAAACTTCTCCAGGATTTTATGATGAGCGTCAGGCGGCGTCTCGTGGTGACCTGCGGAAGAGAAACATTGCTGTTGAGCAAAATGATCATACTTTATTAAAAGTGGGGCAACATAGAAAAATGGCACAAGGCACAAGAAAAGTGGGTTAAAACAACTTTGACAATTATGCAATATTTAAAAACAAATTGTATGTTTTCAGCAAACACAGGGTTCCCACACCTTGGTTAACTTCAAATTCAAGGACCTTTCAAGGACTTTCCAGGTCCAATACCCTCAAATTCAAGGACTTAATGTGGGGACACATTTCAAGTGAGAGCAAGGTTACATCGTGTTACCTTGTTAGATACATTGTTACAGTTTTCATGTGTCAAACACAGCTATGAAAAAAAGCATTTTTTTGCATTTATTTTTGGCCATATGACAGAGATCTGATGTACTATTTGTCGTATTTCTGTTTTGCATAAAACTGAAGAATATTCGGCACATCCTATACTGTATTATAAAATGATCTGATTATAGCTTCTGCATGGATTTTATTGAAAAGAGCTTAGGCTTATGTAACCAGAAATTTTATATGAATATGCTTTTAAGTTTTTCTTGCCTCATGGGTTTACATTATCTTAACAAGCAAAGCAATTCAACATTACATTAAATAAAATATTTGGGCAACAGATTATCACAAATGTTTTATGTTTATTGAACACAATATACAGTCATTGGGTTCGGTGTACGCACTGAAAACGTTGAGTTTCGTGCGCACGTGAACGTCATAGCAACGTACAACTCAAAAGTTTGTTCAACAAAAGCACTTGTTTAATGTCTCCACTAGAGGGCGTGGCAGCTCAGCTGGAGTGTTACAGTGCAGTGGTACCTATCAGCAGCAGGGAGTTCCTCATGAAGTTGATGTGGTTCCTCTCTTTCAGCGCCGCACTGAACTTCACTGTGGTGCTGGGAGTGATCACACACTCCTGCTCATCTTCCATGCTCGACTCCTGGTTACTGGGGCCCTCCAGCATAGGAAACGTCCTGCCACGAGGCTGAAATACGCACACACTTGGTTATGAGCATGCATGCACTAGAAACGGCCTTCTTGAACTGCACTAGGGACTTTTCAGACCTAAATAAAAATATGAAAATCTGTATTTAAAAATTATATAATAATATATTTTCGACATTCCATTGCTTAACACTCTGAAAATGATATACACTCACCTAAAGGATTATTAGGAACACCTGTTCCATTTCTCATTAATGCAATTATCTAATCAACCAATCACATGGCAGTTGCTTCAATGCATTTAGGGGTGTGGTCCTGGTCAAGACAATCTCCTGAACTCCAAACTGAATGTCAGAATGGGAAAGAAAGGTGATTTAAGCAATTTTGAGCGTGGCATGGTTGTTGGTGCCAGACGGGCCGGTCTGAGTATTTCACAATCTGCTCAGTTACTGGGATTTTCACGCACAACCATTTCTAGAGTTTACAAAGAATGGTGTGAAAAGGGAAAAACATCCAGTATGCGGCAGTCCTGTGGGCGAAAATGCCTTGTTGATGCTAGAGGTCAGAGGAGAATGGGCCGACTGATTCAAGCTGATAGAAGAGCAACTTTGACTGAAATAACCACTCGTTACAACCGAGGTATGCAGCAAAGCATTTGTGAAGCCACAACACGCACAACCTTGAGGCGGATGGGCTACAACAGCAGAAGACCCCACCGGGTACCACTCATCTCCACTACAAATAGGAAAAAGAGGCTACAATTTGCACAAGCTCACCAAAATTGGAGAGTTGAAGACTGGAAAAATGTTGCCTGGTCTGATGAGTCTCGATTTCTGTTGAGACATTCAGATGGTAGAGTCAGAATTTGGCGTAAACAGAATGAGAACATGGATCCATCATGCCTTGTTACCACTGTGCAGGCTGGTGGTGGTGGTGTAATGGTGTGGGGGATGTTTTCTTGGCACACTTTAGGCCCCTTAGTGCCAATTGGGCATCGTTTAAATGCCACGGCCTACCTGAGCATTGTTTCTGACCATGTCCATCCCTTTATGACCACCATGTACCCATCCTCTGATGGCTACTTCCAGCAGGATAATGCACCATGTCACAAAGCTCGAATCATTTCAAATTGGTTTCTTGAACATGACAATGAGTTCACTGTACTAAAATGGCCCCCACAGTCACCAGATCTCAACCCAATAGAGCATCTTTGGGATGTGGTGGAACGGGAGCTTCGTGCCCTGGATGTGGATCCCACAAATCTCCATCAACTGCAAGATGCTATCCTATCAATATGGGCCAACATTTCTAAAGAATGCTTTCAGCACCTTGTTGAATCAATGCCACGTAGAATTAAGGCAGTTCTGAAGGCGAAAGGGGGTCAAACACAGTATTAGTATGGTGTTCCTAATAATCCTTTAGGTGAGTGTATATGGGATAATGAAGTAGTCTATGATTAAGAAAAAGACAAATCTACTTTAAAACTCATGTTTTTAGAAATATATATATTTATTGTTGTTTTTTTCCACAAGGTAAAAAGCAGTATTTTTAAAACAAATATAATAAATTAATAAACCTTATTTTTTGTAGTCAGATGAACAGAACAGTTGACTTTCTTTGCTCAAAAATATATATGAACATACATTTTAGTACACAAAATAAAAACATACTCATCATAGAAAAAAAATCAAGTAACTGAAATGGCATTTTAGAAATGCATTTTAATGCATTTAATAAATAATAGACAAAAAGTCAAAATGTTGACTTATATTTAGAAACCAAAGGGCAATGCTACTATAATTTTGCAGGTGTTCTCGACAACTTAATTGAAGACAAAAATATGTAATCCACACACACACACACACACACACACACACACACACACACACACACACACACACACACACACACACGAAACAGCTTATTAAACCTTTAGACAAAATATATATAGAAAAGTTTTTAAAAAAAGTTTGCATGTATGTTTTCATGTTGAGTATCATATTTGATACATTTTCTGCTTTTATGGCCCATATAGTATGATATACAGTGGGGAGAACAAGTATTTGATACACTGCCGATTTTGCAGGTTTGCCCACTTACAAAGCATGTAGAAGTCTGTAATTTTTATCATAGGTACTCTTCAACTGTGAGTGACGGAATCTAAAACAAAAATCCAGAAAATCACATTGTATGATTTTTAAGTAATTAATTTGCATTTTATTGCATGACATAAGTATTTGATACATCAGAAAAGCAGAACTTAATATTTGGTACAGAAACCTTTGTTTGCAATTACAGAGATCATACGTTTCCTGTAGTTCTTGACCAGGTTTGCACACACTGCAGCAGGGATTTTGGCCCACTCCTCCATACAGACCTTCTCCAGATCCTTCAGGTTTCGGGGCTGTCGCTGGGCAATACGGACTTTCAGCTCCCTCCAAAGATTTTCTATTGGATTTTCTATCAGCACCTTGAGATGCTTCTTACGGAGCCACTCCTTAGTTGCCCTGGCTGTGTGTTTCGGGTCGTTGTCATGCTGGAAGACCCAGCCACGACCCATCTTCAATGCTCTTACTGAGGGAAGGAGGTTGTTGGCCAAGATCTCGCGATACATGGCCCCATCCATCCTCCCCTCAATACGGTGCAGTCGTCCTGTCCCCTTTGCAGAAAAGCATCCCCAAAGAATGATGTTCCCACCTCCATGCTTCACGGTTGGGATGGTGTTCTTGGGGTTGTACTCGTCCTTCTTCCTCCAAACACGGCGAGTGGAGTTTAGACCAAAAAGCTCTATTTTTGTCTTATTAGACCACATGACCTTCTCCCATTCCTCCTCTAGATCATCCAGATGGTCATTGGCAAACTTCAGACGGGCCTGGACATGCGCTGGCTTGAGCAGGGGGACCTTGCATGTGCTGCAGGATTTTAATCCATGACGGCGTAGTGGGTTACTAATGGCTTTCTTTGAGACTGTGGTCCCAGCTCTCTTCAGGTCATTGACCAGGTCCTACCGTGTAGTTCTGGGCTGATCCCTCACCTTCCTCATGATCATTGATGCCCCACGAGGTGAGATCTTGCATGGTGCCCCAGACCAAGGGAGATTGACCGTCATCTTGAACTTCTTCCATTTTCTAATAATTGCGGCAACAGTTGTTGCCTTCTCCCCAAGCTGCTTGCCTATTGTCCTGTAGCCCATCCCAGCCTTGTGCAGGTCTACAATTTTATCCCTGATGTCCTTACACAGCTCTCTGGTCTTGGCCATTGTGGAGAGGTTGGAGTCTGTTTGATTGAGTGTGTGGACAGGTGTCTTTTATACAGGTAACGAGTTCAAACAGGTGCAGTTAATACAGGTAATGAGTGGAGAACAGGAGGGCTTCTTAAAGAAAAACTAACAGTTCTGTGAGAGCAGGAATTCTTACTGGTTGGTAGGTGATCAAATACTTATGTCATGCAATAAAATGCAAATTAATTATTTAAAAATCATACAATGTGATTTTCTGGATTTTTGTTTTAGATTTCGTCTCTCACAGTTGAAGTGTACCTATGATAAAAATTACAGACCTCTACATGCTTTGTAAGTAGGAAAACCTGCAAAATCGGCAGTGTATCAAATACTTGTTCTCCCCACTGTAGGAGAATATGGAGATCATCAAGGGCCAATGGAGATTATTCTGAGGCCCAAACTGAGCAAAAATATGCAATTTGGTGCAGTTGCTGATATTTATATGGCCCAAAAGTAAGATCAAATTCTGATAGCTTGTAAATCAATGAGATCTTTATAACAGCACAGCAGACTATTTACATAAAACGCATAAATATCAGTCAGCACTCTATATCTGCCAAGTGATATGTCGGAGTAAGAGGATATTTAAAAGGCATTGTTTTATGTAGGTTTATTGTGATTATTATTTGTGATTTTTATAGGGACAACAGTGTGCATCTTCTTGTCTAAGTGGGCAGTTCTTGGCTAGACTAAGACTCCAAAAGGAACCTTCCAAAATCTAACCATGTAGTCCCATAAAAATAACACATTTATAAGGTTTTTAATGCCACTCACCACAACAGTAACTCCGTCATGCACCAGGGAGGGAGACGCGTACAGACCAGAGGAGTGTTTCCCGACATACAATGTAGACCTGTAGAGAATACCAGCCAAAAACAGCAAATTATTCATAGCTTGTTTTCCAAAGTTACATACTTTGCCTATAAACGGCTTGCCAAGGAACTGCTAGGTTTTATACAATGACTAATCTTTATTTATCCAGGCAATAATACTGCATACTGAAAGAGATTCATAGTAAAGTGTGAAGTTTGCTCTTACTCCAGTTACTGTAATGTACACTATATGGACAAAAGTATAGGGACACACCTCTCAAAGGAATAGTTCACCCTAAAATAAACCTGTATGAGTTTCTTTCTTCTGCTGAACACAAAGGAAGATATTTTGAAGAATGTCGGTAACCAGACAGTTGATGGACCCCATTGACTTCCATAGTAGAAAAAAAAAATACTATATAAAATAAAATATAATATAATATAAAATACTGTAACATGTGTTTTCTTTGTCAACTGCTTACGTTCCCTTAAAACTGTTTTGAGGATATCTTGACCCAACCCTAACTCTTGAGCAGTGGAAACGTGTTCTGTGAAGTGACGAATCAAACTAATTCTCTGTTTGGCAGTCTGATGGGCGAGTCTGGTTTTGCTGGATGCCAGGAATTAATACATTTCAGGGTGAACTAAATCATTGACAGCACAAAGTAACATCTCATTTTGCTTTTTAACTAAATATACATTTCAAAACTGTACATAGATATGCATACTCCTATAGACAATCCAAATAAAAACAGGATCAGATACAAAATTTTAGTCTGTTATTGCTAAATTTGCACATGGAACAAGGGGCGTCCAAAACAACATTGATATTCAGCAGAAACAGAACATTTGCGATTCACCAACGTAATGGCATACAGCAGACTGAGAGATGAAAAATGATCCAGAATGCCTGAATCTAACAAATCGAGCGGATGTCAAAATCAGATCACTTTCAGATCATCATTTCGCTTGCATCCTGTCAGACTGCATTGTGACGACTATAAAGTTTGGTGGAGGGGGGATAATGGTATGGGGACTTTTTTTAGGAGTTGGGCTAGGAACCTTACATCCAGTGAAAGGAACTCTTATGCTTCAGCATACCAAGACATTTTGGACAATTTCATGCTCCCAAATTTGTGGGATCAGTTTGGGGATGGCCCCTTCCTGTTCCAACATGACTGCACACCAGTGCACAAAGCAAGGTCCATAAAGACATGGATGAGCGAGTTTGGTGTGGAGGAACTTGACTGGCCTGCACAGAGTCCTGACCTCAACCCGATAGAACACCTTTGGGATGAATTAGAGCGGAGACTGCGAGCCAGGCCTTCTCGTCCAACATCAGTGCCTGACCTCACAAATGCGCTTCTAGAAGAATGGTCAAAAATTCCCATAAACACACTCCTAAACCTTGTGGAAAGCCTTCCCAGAAGAGTTGAAGCTGTTATAGCTGCAAAGGGTGGGTCAACTCCATATTAAACCAGTCAGGTGTCCCAATTCTTGTCCATATAGTGTATATATAGTGATCTGCTCTAAACGGTGTACCACAAAGAAGGTTTCTGCTAAAAGCTAGTGATGGATGGATAGCATTTTTTTCATGTCAGATACTGCAAGCTTGAGTATCTACTGATGCCAATCTGATAAAATAAATAAAAATAAATAAGTGAATGTGAGTGTAGACCTCTTGCTGCTACAATTCAAATTATTATTTGTGTTACAAGAGTGTTAAAGCATTAAAATCTTATGAACAACACATTTGTGATTTGTGAGTTATTACTACACTACAATTACTACAATTTCTAGAATAAGTTCTTCCCCACACTTCTCAAAAAACAGACAGGATGTGGCTTAAATATTGGAGATGCAACATGCAAGTCAAATCATGTCAGCTCAGCAATTGCCACATGAGATTAAAATGTGGTTTTGACAAGTAAATATGAAAGAAAATCAAGAAGTGGCAATTCCGCATGTGATGATGAAGAGCAACACGGTTAATAAAGTTAAATATATTTTTGTGGAAATAAAGCAAACTGAGAAGAAATAAAAAAAATAACCCTGTGTAGACATACAGAAAAACAAGAGTTATAAAAACATAGAAAACAAACATTATTAGTACTTGGTCTTGTTAGAAGGGCTGCTTACATTAGTTTATCTTTGGTTTTCTTCTCCCGCGGAAACGGATACTTCCACTGTGTGATGCGGCCCACCTCTCCTGACATGAAAGTGAGATAACGCAAAGTTTCCACGGCAACGTTGGTGTGCGGGACCTTGCGCAGGCCCTCGCGCTGCCAGATGTAGATGGCCACCACAGGGGAGTTGTAGTTCTGAACCCACTGCACGTCCCCGGACTCACTGTCCACTGTCACCACTAGGCCGTCACCGTTGGACACAAAGTGGGCCATACCTGTCGAACACAGGAAACAATGTTATGCCGTGCTACGGAAGAAATCTGAAAGTGTTTCCAAATGTACACTGATGGATGCGGCTGATGCCTCACTGTATTTGGTGTCGTCGTCTGGAAGGGTGAAGGCATAGTCAGAGTAAGTAGCGTTCCAGCGCAGCTCTCTGCTCTTGGTGTCATACATAGTGATTGTGTATTCTGAGGAACAACACCATCAGTAGATCAGCAAAGCACAAGACTGACACTTAGTCAGATCAACAATGAATATCTTGGGATAATTGGCCTTCACGTCACGTCATGTCACGTAATAACAGACTTCAACTATATTTTAGTCAGTAAATCACATGAAATGCAATACTTTGCATATTTAGCAGTCTATAAATCGTTATTTATTTGTGCACTGATTTAAACGTTTAAGTTACAACAATAAAGTTTGTTTATCTATCAATGCAATTCAATACTATGATAATACAGTGATAAAAGTTTTAGCAATTATTGTAATATGAAAAATTTACACAGTCACGTCTAGGGCCCTATTATACACCCGGTGCAATGTGACGCAAGTGTTTTTTGGTAGTTTCAGCCCGACGCAGTTATCATTTTCACGTCCAGCGTCAAGTTGTTTAAATAGCAAATGCCCTGGCGCCATCTGTTCACCCATGGGCGTCTGGTCTGAAAACCAGGTGTGTTCAGGAGCATTGTTGGCGCGTTGATATTTTGAGGAACTGAAAACGACTGCACCATTGACCAACAAAAACCTGCTCTAAAGTCAATAGTGCAGTATTTTTTGTGTTATTTAAAGGGTGTGTTAGTAATATGAGCCTATAGGCGGTGCACAACGCACGTACACTCTGCTTATTACACACACAGGGACACGCAGCAGCACACACACATTTTAAATATTAAAAATAAAAGGATTCCTTTCTGGAGAAGCGTTCAGTCTTTCCGCTCGCATGTAAATAGCGAATCCACCATGGCGTGAGCGCAACTGGCTTTTAAAGGGAATGGGAGATGAGACTCTGATTGGTTTATTGCACGTTACGCCCAAAACACACCCATGACTCATTAAGAGACTAGGCACAACCCTTTTGGACCATGTGCCTGGCGCCGACCGTTTTTTCCGTCGTTAAACTAGCAAAAGTGGATTCGGACACACCCTAAGTGCACCTGCGCCGTGAGCTTCAGTTCGTTAAAATAGGGCCCCTAGTCTCCAGTAATGGTACTGCAGCATTTGTCATTTCAATTGAAAGCACTACTAACTCCTAAAGTGGTTTTAGTTCTTCCTGCACAAACAGAGATGATGTGAACTAGGTACAGGTCTCGTCTCACCTGTGCGGCCGAGGTAGAGCAGAGATGAAGATGGACATAACATCTCAGCATAGGACGAGGTCAGCGTTTGCTGCTTCTCACCAGTCAGCAGGTCCACAACATACCACACGTCCTGTTTCTTACCTACAAACAAACATAGACAGATCTGATGCTCAAACCTTCATATCCTCAAGCACAGGGCTGCAGACAGTTATGAATGTTTCAAATTCAATTCAAGATCAGCTCTATGTGCAGCATCTGCCATTCAATCACAGACAATCCACTCGCTCAACTATGTAGTAAACGCTGCACAATGGCAATAAATACTGGTTTAAATCAGCCATATTTGTTTTAACCAGAAACTGATTCAGAAGAGGAAGAGTGAATTATACAGGCTCGTCTACAAGTCGATGTATCAGAATGGTAATGCGTTCTATGTATCGCTCTCTACAACGTCGGACACATAACGATAATCAATATGATTAGCCTTTTGCTTGACTACATTATCAAACAGCTAATAATGTGTTGCTAATGTTACAACCATGTTCCCGTGGAGAAAAGCCTTTGAAATAGTATATATTTGAATGTTTATTCTGGTGCACGTCTTGATGATTATCTTTTGTGGCAATCAACAGCATGTCCAGGGTTGGGGAGTAACGAAATACATGTAACTTAGTTATGCATTTAAAATACACAATTTAAATAACTATTTCATTACAGTTACATTTTAAATGGGTGGTAATCAAATTACAGTTACATCCGAAAAGTATTTTAGATTACCAAAGTGACTACTTTACATTTAATGTAAACAGCAATTGGTGATTCTCAGACTCTGACACTGCAAAACCATCCTAAGACACATTTCTGCTCATAAGTTTCATACCCCTTGCAGAATATGCAAAATGTTAATAATTTTAACAAAATAAGAGGGATCTGGGATCATAAAAATTGCATGTTACTTTTATTTAGTACTGTCCTGAATAAGCTATTTCACATAATAGAGGTTTACATAAACTCCACAAAACAAAATGACTGAAAACTGTCTGTTGTTGTTACCTGGATGATCCAGATGTCATTTTAAAACAAACTTTTAAAAAAAAAAAAAATTGTGAGATATAAACTTGCAATTGTGAGTTACAATGTCCAATTATGAGGGGGAAAAAATAAGTTTTTTCTCAGAATTGCGACTTTAATAAAAAAAAAAATTAAAAAGGTAATTGCGACTTTTTCATCTCACAATTCTGACTTTATAACACTCAATACTGACTTTATATCACGCAAATCTGACTTCATATCACGCAATTGTGAGAAAAAAAGTCGCAATTACCTTTTTTATTTGTATATTTAGTGGCCGGAAACAAGCTTCCATAAAAGACAATGCATTAAGAGCAGGGGGTGAAAACTTTGGAACAGGATGATGTGAACATCTTTCTTATTTTGTTTAAAGATTATTATTTTTTCATTTAGTACTGCCCTTCAGAAGCTAATAACTACATGTTTCCCAAAAGACAACATATGTACAATTTACCCTGTTCATCCAATTAAAAGAGTTTACACACCCCAGATCTTTTTTTTTTTTTTTTTTAAAGGGACAGTGTACATTAATCAACATTCAAGAATGTAAATGTACCCAACTTAGCCCGAAGGCTAGTTTTCATTGGTAGTCCATTTGCCAGATGTTATTAGGCCTAAAAACTTTAGTTTTGCCTTCTTTAGCATCCGTATTTTTTTTTTATAAGATTGTCTGCATTTTTTGCTTCAAGGAATATTGTATTAAACTGACGTTGTTTAAAATAATATGCAGAGGAAAACCCAGTCCTATGTTTGGTGTTACATGCCTTACTAGTATTCCAAAGTATTCTAAAGTATTTCGATTTAGTTACAAAACTTGTGTAATCTAACGAAATACATTACAAATTACCTTTTAAAGCATGTATTTTGTAATCTGTAGTGAAATACATTTTAAAAGTAACCTTCCCAACCATGAGCATGTCACAGATGCTGTACATAAAGCGTAGCTATACTGATGCTTTAAAGAAGGGAGCTGATTAGTTGGAGGGCAAGGAGCGAAAAATTAGATGGCTTGATGGCATCATCCGAAAGGGGAAAGTTCATTATTTTCTTTGGAATACTTCTCACCAATGAATTGTGAATAATAATGGCAAGACGAAAAAACACTAATAAATAAGAAGTACTGAATGAAATAAGATAAGTGGTCATTTACATATTCAGTGCAGGGTTCTCTCATGTGCTTGTTGTTTTCCTATTTCATTTTGCTCTTTATCATCTAAAAGATCAAAAGTCCAAAGACAACTTATGCAGCATGGGTAAATGTTCTCTTCAGGATGTGTAAACAGACATCAACACGTCAGTTCAAACACACCACATGTTTATCTCTGGAAAGAAGTGTGGTTTTGAGTCATACAGGGTTATTTCCTGTGGGTTACACAGTGATATTCAACATATGAAAGGAACTTTAACAGCAATGTTTAAACCATTAATAAGTCTCATTTAGAGATATTAACAAGTAACAGGATTAAAACATGACTTGACTTTCAGGTCTGCACTCTGATTTAATCACTGTTTGGCCTGCTTCCTTTGGGCTGGGTGGGTGTCATTATAGAAGTATCTGTGCCCTGTGATTACGCACCCCTGGTGGTTAAGAAAGGGTGGTACAGACAAACATGTTATTGTGGTGTTTGCGGTGAGATTATGAAACAATCCCACAGTGCCCACCCAGCCACAGGGAGGCCGTTAGGAAACGGGCAGTTCCTCAAACGTGTGACACCCCTGCTGGCAGTCTGATCATGTCGAATCAACGTTTGACAACTGGGTTTGTTCAAATCTCTAACTACAATCTATAGTAATATATTGGCATGTACATGTGTTCAGGGCAGGACTCAAACATTGGACATTGCATGCCTGAGTTACAGTAACATCCTGTTTCATTGCATTAACAGCATGCTTTAACACTTAGCTAAGTCTTGCTAGTATGTTTTAGCATGTTGCTAGCCTATTAAACACTTGCTGACACTTTTTAATATGTTGTTAGGTGTCCATAACAGTGTTAAACATTCCTGTTGCCAGCTGGTGGCGCTATGACTATAACTGAATATGGGCATGGACATGTGTTTAGGACAGGACTGTTATGAATTGTGTGAAGTTTGGGGCAGATTGGACATTGTTTGCCTGAGTTACAGCAACTTCCCGTTTCAAGGCGAAACATTAAAATTTGTCAGGCCGCCAGGGACACGCAAAATTTGTCAGGCCGCCAGGGACACGCCAGGGAAGTTGACCTTTGGTGAAAACTCAAGATCTTTGCAATTTAGCATCGCAAAGGCCTTAAGATTACACTCACCAAATTTGAAGATGATCCGATAAAACTGTAGGAGGAGTTTGTTGATGAGGCCTAAAAAAAATTCAAAATGGCTGACTTCCTGTTGCGTTTAGGGGTTCGCTCCAAGAGACTTTTTTGTAGGTATTGGGACCTTACACGTATGTACCAACTTTCGCATATAGTGGGAAGGGCACTTCGCTGAAATTTTAATCGAGCCATTTTGCCACACCTAATTCTGAAATCCATATCAGTAAATTTTCCCCAGTTCTGACGCATGTGCAACGTTTCGTGAGTTTTCAAGCATGTTTAGGCCTTCAAAAATGCGATTCATTTCAGAGAAGAAAAAGAAGAAACAGAGCAATTACAAAATGGTCCTTGCACCAATAACTGGATTTTGTTCACTACAAGCTATAGTAATAGTGATACTTGACTTAGCAATTACCAGTGAGAAAAGCAATCTGAGGTTGAACAGAAGGGTCAGAATAAGAGTTACAGAAGAAGTCTCTCACCCATGTATAAGATGCCATCAGAACTGCGACAGGGTGATGCCTGGACCAGCTCAGGGATGGTGAAGGGCAGTTTCTGCAACATCCCCGCATATTAGATATAATACTGTATTTGTTAACCCATCCAAAATTACACAAAGCAACTTTTTCTTTTAGTAAAAGCAGTCGTTTAGTGTGGATGCTACTATTGTTACTGACCTCAAATGCTTTACTTCAAAATGATATTGCTCATTTCTAAAACTATCATTACTGAAAATATCCCCATTAGCTTCCAGAGAATGAGGAAGTCCTTCATGAGAAACGGAAAGAAGTTCTCTCTCACCGTCAGCCCCTCGCTATTCTTTCCTCCGAGAGAGTACAAACTGCCATCGTTGGGATCCGGGAGAAACGCAGGCCTGTAAAATAAGAACAAACACTTTTTTTTGGTTTGTATGACTGATGTTATATTCTGTATAAAGCTAATTTTAGTGACAAACTAAAATTGGTCACTATAAACTGTCATTGTATGGACAAGAGCTGTGTGAGGATAAAAAAAGTCTGTTACACAAAGAAAAAAATGTGTTGGAACACAATAATGGCAGACTTTTAATATGTGAACTTTTCATGTTGAGTGTTTTCATCACAGCTTCAGTAAGATGATATCATGAATAGGAAGAATCGTGCTCACTCAGCATCTTGCACAGTTCCTGTTGTTTGACTTTTCACATGCACAAACAACCGCTCAAGTATAAATGAAAGAATGCTTACTCTGATACATGCGTTGGGACTTGCAAAACAGGATCTGCATTGGGAATGAGAAAGTCAGTTAAGAGATATAAACTTTATCACAGGCAAATAAAAGGGATGAGCAAACATGAAGACAAAACAAAGCCAACAAAGTGTTGGGCGTCAAACTTGGATATAAAGGAGACTTAAGATATTAATCCCATCACAATTGAATCCATTAGTACTTTCTGTTCCCAGTATCTAATCTATTATATAAAACCTTCATTTAAACAACAATTCTATTTTATTACATATTTTAGAAAGTCATCAAACCCATCAAATAACACAAATGGACAAAAGTCTCTAGATTCCAGCTCTGCACAGTCTAGTTATACTCTCAACCAACTTCAACCAATGTGTTTGTCATCAAACCTCATTAGTTTACAAACCCGATTCCAAAAAAGTTGGGACACCGTACAAATTGTGAATAAAAAAGGAATGCAATAATTTACAAATCTCAAAAACGTATATTTTATTCACAATAGAATATAGATAACATATCAAATGTTGAAAGTGAGACATTTTGAAATGTCATGCCAAATATTGGCTCATTTTGGATTTCATGAGAGCTACACATTCCAAAAAAGTTGGGACAGGTAGCAATAAGAGGCCGGAAAAGTTAAATGTACATATAAGGAACAGCTGGAGGACCAATTTGCAACTTATTAGGTTAATTGGCAACATGATTGGGTATAAAAAGAGCCTCTCAGAGTGGCAGTGTCTCTCAGAAGTCAAGATGGGCAGAGGATCACCAATTCCCCCAATGCTGCAGCGAAAAATAGTGGAGCAATATCAGAAAGAAGTTTCTCAGAGAAAAATTGCAAAGAGTTTGAAGTTATCATCATCTACAGTGCATAATATCATCCAAAGATTCAGAGAATCTGGAACAATCTCTGTGCGTAAGGGTCAAGGCCGGAAAACCATACTGGATGCCCGTGATCTTCGGGTCCTTAGACGGCACTGCATCACATACAGGAATGCTACTGTAATGGAAATCACAACATGGGCTCAGGAATACTTCCAAAAAACATTGTCGGTGAACACAATCCACCGTGCCATTCGCCGTTGCCGGCTAAAACTCTATAGGTCAAAAAAGAAGCCATATCTAAACATGATCCAGAAGCGCAGGCGTTTTCTCTGGGCCAAGGCTCATTTAAAATGGACTGTGGCAAAGTGGAAAACTGTTCTGTGGTCAGACGAATCAAAATTTGAAGTTCTTTTTGGAAAACTGGGACGCCATGTCATCCGGACTAAAGAGGACAAGGACAACCCAAGTTGTTATCAGCGCTCAGTTTAGAAGCCTGCATCTCTGATGGTATGGGGTTGCATGAGTG
This sequence comes from Coreius guichenoti, assembly GCA_039654105.1. Classification (NCBI taxonomy): domain Eukaryota; kingdom Metazoa; phylum Chordata; class Actinopteri; order Cypriniformes; family Gobionidae; genus Coreius; species Coreius guichenoti. Next base: position 5,263,665 of record CM077171.1, read on the forward strand.
CGTGTGGCATGGGCAGCTTACACATCTGGAAAGGCACCATCAATGCTGAAAGGTATATCCAAGTTCTAGAACAACATATGCTCCCATCCAGACGTCGTCTCTTTCAGGGAAGACCTTGCATTTTCCAACATGACAATGCCAGACCACATACTGCATCAATTACAACATCATGGCTGCGTAGAAGAAGGATCCGGGTACTGAAATGGCCAGCCTGCAGTCCAGATCTTTCACCCATAGAAAACAATTGGCGCATCATAAAGAGGAAGATGCGACAAAGAAGACCTAAGACAGTTGAGCAACTAGAAGCCTGTATTAGACAAGAATGGGACAACATTCCTATTCCTAAACTTGAGCAACTTGTCTCCTCAGTCCCCAGACGTTTGCAGACTGTTATAAAAAGAAGAGGGGATGCCACACAGTGGTAAACATGGCCTTGTCCCAACTTTTTTGAGATGTGTTGATGCCATGAAATTTAAAATCAACTTATTTTTCCCTTAAAATTATACATTTTCTCAGTTTAAACATTTGATATGTCATCTATGTTGTATTCTGAATAAAATATTGAAATTTGAAACTTCCACATCATTGCATTCTGTTTTTATTCACAATTTGTACAGTGTCCCAACTTTTTTGGAATCGGGTTTGTAAATTAAATTGTATAATATCGTATAGATTGGCTGATATAAATCTTATGGCCAACCAGTAAAAAAAACTCAACCTTTCGACCAAAAGTTATAACGTATGAACAAATGATTGGTAAAAATGGTTTATATAGAACTCAAGTGATGTTCCGTCACAGATGTGTGTATATTAACTATTTTACTATAGCTATGTTCCATCCACCTATTTTTATGCACATTTTGGGAGATTGCATAAAAAAAAAAAAAAATGCCGAATGGAAACTTTTAAAAATGCTCACAAAAAAAACGTATGCGCTCAATTGAGGTGGATTGATAAATGTTTTATCCGATAAGAAAAACATAAATCCCTCGATGCACAACAACAAACTCATGCAACTTTGCCTCAACAGAGGACATGATTGGATGACTGGACTAACCAGCGGACCAATCGCATCACAGCATCTCAAATGTTGGTTTGGTGGTTCTGAAACGCCTGAGCCAAAGTCTGTCATCAGAACGATTTGGTTTAATTCCCTCCAGAAGCGTCTCACGATTGTGTTCCCAAAACACCCAAATAATTATTATGGAGAATAAGGTTGTGTTCACACATGTAGTTTGGTACGCTTGGTTCGGACCAAAAAAAAAAAAACCCCATTTAGTCCTGGTCCGCTTAGTGTTCACACTGGCGTTTTAACACCAAACCTAAAGATATTGAACCTAAAGGCATAGGGATATGATCACAACCAGATTGGTCGGCTTTTATTACATACATTTCGTGACTGAACTTAGCGAACATCCAAAACAACGCTGTGTTCTGGGCTAAATGCGCTCGCTGTATGTGCGTAGCTACATATGATGGTATTTTGACCTGCTGAGACATCGTGAAGAGCTTATAAAATTTGTAAAGGAGTCAAAACAGTGGCAGGAACTCCGTCACACACACAAACCAAGATCTTCTGCGAGGAGATGCGGTTCTAATGTCTGTACCGAACTATGATGGGCAACATCGCGACTATGATGAGAAAAAACAGGTTTGCTTGAGCATTCTGTCCTTTTTAGGGTCACATCTTGTGACCCCATGTCCAATTTTGGTTCGTTTACATGTCTTTGGTCCGTGTTGCGTTCATATTTCAGTCAAACCGCACCAGAGTTTGTTTGGAAGCGGAGCGAGACCCATCTCGGTCCACTTGTTTGGTTCAGATGGCAGCGTTCACACATTCAAATGAACCGTACTAACAGAGCAATCACACCAGAGTTCGTTAATCCAAACAAACATGCCAAGTGTGAACACACTCTGAGAGAGCCAGTTTCTTCCCTGATTGTGTGTACATTGGCTATATAAAAGCTACAAATTAATTTTGTGTCTTATACTACACTATACTGCCAAAAATATTGGGACACACCGCTAAATCATTGAATTCAGGTGTTCCAATCACTTCCATGGCCACAGGTGTATAAAATCAAGCACCTAGGCATGCAGACGCTTCTACAAACATTTGTGAAAGAATGGGTCGCTCTCAGGAGCTCAGTGAATTCAAGAGTGGTACCGTGATAGGTTGCCACCTGTGCAGTAAGTCTATTTGTGAAATTTCCTCACTACTAAATATTCCACGGTCACCTGTTAGTGGTATTATAACAAAGTGGAAGGAAAAACAGCAACTCACCCACGAAGTGGTAGGCCACGAGAAGTGAAAAAAAATAAAAAAATAAATCACAGAGGCACACAGTGCGCAGAAGTCACCAACTTTCTGCAGAGTCAATAGCTGCAGACCTCCAAACTTTGTGTGGCCTTCAGATTAGCTCAAGAACAGTGCGTAGAGAGCTTCATGGAATGGGTTTCCATGGCCGAGCAGCTGCATCCAAGCCTTACATCACCAAGTGCAATGCAAAGTGTGGGATGCAGTGGTGTAAAGCACGCTGCCACTGGACTCTAGAGCAGTGGAGACGTGTTCTCTGGAGTGACCAATCACGCTTCTCTGTCTGGCAATCTGATGGACGAGTCTGGGTTTGGCGGTTGCCAGGAGAACGGCACTTGCCTGACTGCATTGTGCCAAGTGTAAAGTTTGGTGGAGGGAGGATTATGGTGTGCGGTTGTTTTTCAGGGGTTGGGCTTGGCCCCTTAGTTCCAGTGAAAGGAACTCTTAATGCTTCAGCATACCAAGACATTTTGGACAATTTCATGCTCCCAACTTTGTGGGAACAGTTTGGGGATGACCCCTTCCTGTTCCAACATGACTGCACACCAGTGCACAAAGCAAGGTCCATAAAAACATGGATGAGCGAGTTTGGTGTGGAGGAACTTGACTGGCCTGCACAGAGTCCTGACCTCAACCCGACAGAACACCTTTGGGATGAATTAGAGCGGAGACTGCGAGCCAGGCCTTCTCGTCCAACATCAGTGCCTGACCTCACAAATGCGCTTCTAGAAGAATGGTCAAAAATTCCCATAAACACACTCCTAAACCTTGTGGAAAGCCTTCCCAGAAGAGTTGAAGCTGTTATAGCTGCAAAGGGTGGGCCAACTCCATATTAAACCCTATGGATTAAGAATGGGATGTCATTAAAGTTCATGTGCATGTAAAGGCAGGTGTCCCAAAACTTTTGGTAATATAGTGTATATGGCAATTGTGTGACAACACACTTAAACACAGACTATCAGGTCAGACTGCACAACACAGGCCGCTGCGGGTGTGTAGTGCAATGGCCTCTAACGTATTCCACGGTCCTGCAGCTCCAGTGTGTAAGACTGGCTCAGCCTGTACAGCAGGTTTCTGAGACACAGCAGGTGGATAAAATGCAACTTGCTGTGACCGTGTGAATATTGAAAAACAAGGCCAGTGGGAGGCTAGTGTGCCGATGATGGAAGATTCCATCCAATGCATGTTAAACACAGCAGAAGTGGAGGGAGCGTTAACATACATTAAACGGAACCATCCCTCATTCATGTGTTGTTTTGAGAGAAAGCTCAAGAGGAAATGAGGTGAACAGACGTGCCTAGCCTTGATGACACACAGTTTGTGCGCAGTTGCTTGACAGTTTTAAAATAATATTATTGAGAGAGTGCGTAAGGAAACACACATCATTGCAGCAGCAACCTGCTGTCATTTTTTGGGTGAACTATCACTTTAAGTTAGCTAAATTCTGATTGGATAATAAATAGTCAGTAAACACACCTGTAACCGAACAATAATCAAATTCTATGTTAATGCACCATTTTTCAAAACAAAATATTATTTTTGTAGATCAACATCAAGATTTTAGGTTAAAGTATACAGCCTTTGAATGGGAAAGTGAATTTCTTTGTTGTAACTGTTTTTAATACCATTTTAAACACCTTCTTACATTCACTAAATAGTTGGTGTGGTGTGAGAATAATTACAATTATTAAGAATAAGTACAAATATTCCATGTAGTCTTTAAAGTAATATGAGGTCATATAATTTGGATAAATGTTGTGTAAAATAGTTTAAAGGGATAATTTACTCATCCAAATCCCTTAGACTTCCGTTCATCTTCAGAACACAAATAAATATTTTTTTTCATATTCTTTAATTATTTTGTCCATCCATTAAAAGTCCACAACAGAGATCGTAAAAGTTATCCATATGAATCGAGCTAGTTTTCACTGTTATGCTGATGATACTCAGCTCTATATTTCTTCACGCCCTGACGAAACTTACCAATTCACAAGATTGACGGAATGCATAGCTGATACAAAAAATTGGATGACAAGTAATTTCCTATAACTTAATTCTGAAAAAACAAAATTTTTAATTATTCGACAAAAAACCTCCGCACGTAGTAACCTAGAATACTGTCTAACACTCGATGGCTGCTCATCGTCAGTTAGGAACCTGGGTGTGCTCTTTGATACCAATCTTTCATTTGAAATCCACGTTTCTAGCATCTGTAAAACTGCATTCTTCCATCTTAAAAATATATCTAAACTACGACATATGCTCTCAATGCAAAATGCTGAACAGTTAGTTCATGCGTTCATGACCTCAAGGCTAGATTATTGTAATGCTCTACTGGGTGGTTGCCCTGCTCGCTTAATAAATAAACTGCAGCTTGTCCAAAACGCAGCAGCTCGAGTTCTTACTAGAACCAGGAAGTATGAACATATTAGCCCAGTTCTGTCAACACTGCACTGGCTCCCTATTAAACATCGTATAAATCTTAAAATCTTGCTAATTACTTACAAAGCTCTAAATGGTTTAGCTCCCCAGTACCTGAACGAGCTCTTAACGCATTATAGTCCTTCACGTCTATTACGATCTCAAAACTCTGGCCAGTTGATAATACCTAGAATATCAAAATCAACTGCAGGCAGTCTATCCTTTTCCTATTTAGCACCTAAACTCTGGAATAGTCTTCCTAGCATTGTTCGGGAAGCAGACACACTCTTGTCAGTTTAAATCTAGACTAAAAACACATCTCTTTACTATGGCATACACATAAAACATTTTTAATTTATATTATTCAAATCAGTTAAATGATTGTTAGGCTGCATTAACTAGGTCAGCCGGAACCGGGAACACTTCCCATAACACCTGATGTACTCGTTACATCATAAAAAGAATGGCATCTACGCTAATGTTAGTCTCTCTGTTTATCCCAAGGTTTACAGTAGTCTGCTTTGAAACAATCTGTATTATAAAAAGCTCTATATAAATGAAGGTAACTTGACTTAAATATTCTGAAAGAAAATTATTTATATAATGAACAGACTGAATTTATGCTTTTATTCACTTTGATCATTAGCACACGTACATAGAGCTCATTAAATGTGGTAAAACACAGAAGCTCAACTGTGCTTGCTTGACACGCAAAAACAAACCCTAACTGGTTTTTGTGGAAGCTCAGACGTGCTGGTGTGACAAATGGGAAGCAACCTCACTGGTACACAAACCTCAAAGCATGTATTTGATGTGTGTCAATCAATGTTTATATACAGCTTTTCCAGAAAAGTTGTGACATTTTGTAAAATGCAATAAAATGAAGAATCTGTAATTTACTAATTCTCTTTAACCTTTATTTAACTGGCAAAAGTGCAAAGAAAAGATTTTCAAAGTTTTCACTGAACAACTTAATTGTATTTTGTAAATATAAACAAATTTTGATGGCTGCAACACAATCCAAAAAAGCTGAGACAGAGACATGTGTTTACCACTGTCACAGCACCCTTCCTTTTAAATACACCTTTTAAAGTGCCCCTATTATGGTATTTTAAAGGTTTCTGATTTAGTTTTGGAGTCTCCTACAACAGGTTTACATGCATCAAATATCAAAAACACTTTCATTTTCTCATAATATACATTGCACATCACCACAGTGTTCAATGATTCTCAAACGACTCGTCGGATGAATCAGTCTCTCTAAATCCCTGGCCAGACGGCCCAGTCTGCTGTGATTGGCCGACTGCGTAAAGCGTCTGTCGGAAGTTGTTATGATCCTCAGTATCTGTTTTGTGTGGGTTGTTTTTTCTTTGTATATGTGTGCAGGGATTGGCTGTCGTTGGAGGAGCCTGTGCTTTAAAAGGGCGGCGCTAATCGAAGATGGGAGCTCATTCTGGCGTTGGCCTTGTGGCGTGAAGAACTCCGTATGCCTCCTCCCGTCGACAGATCCCAAAGCCTTCAGTTGATCATGTTCGCTTGATTGGGATAATTTAATTAGGTTCATTTTTATGTTTTAGGAGCGTAGGGGTGTCCTGCCATTTATTTTGACTTTGTGATTTGTTTATTTGTAGGGAGATAGGGAAGTTTCTTTGTAATTTTGTTTTGTCCCTGATTAGGTCATTTATACATGTTTTATTTATAAGTCTATTTGGTTTATTATGTTGGCCTTGGGGCACCCTGAAGCCATTGCTCCTTAATTTAATTACTTTTTCCACCTTAATAAATGATACTTTTTGTGGAATTTAGAATTGTGTCTTTGGTGATCCGTCGGCTGGGGCTGGTTTCCATTTTACCAACTAGTAAAGTTCACGTCAACCCCGTCTTTACGGAACGGGTCGTAACAGAAGCTAAACTGTACTTCAGCTCCGGAGGCTTCCTAAAGCTCAGTGATTTTACACACTGTTAAGACAGTAACGATGATGTCGATTTTACCATATCAATCCGAGCCCGAGTCCAATGATGAAACATTGGAAGAACTAGTTATTCAGCCTTGAACCCATCACAAGGACGATTGAGCAGGACGTTTCTCAGTGATACGCTACTCATTTTGATGTACATTATGAGATGTTGCAGCTGTAATTCCTCACCATCAGCATTAACAAGAGTACGTCCATCAACAAACCCATGTGTATATTTCTCATTTATTGCGGTGCACATGTGGGAACTGTATCAATAACGGTGCATACTTTAGCCGAGTGCTAACGTGAATGACTGATGTAATGTTTGTAAAACAAATCTTGTTCCATCCTTTATCTTTACTCAAAGTAGTAAGAACGACAGACAATCTGCATTAACAGACACAGTTTTAGGTAATAGTGGCCCACAGCTGATGAGCAAAAGTATTTCAGTAAGACAGTAATAACGCGAGTTAGCCGGTTAGCCAGAAACTTACACAATATAAAACACAAAACTACGCATTTTGAACACCCGGTAGAAAATATATACATCAATAATTATTCATACTTACAGGTTGTGATTCTGAGGAGCTGGTCCAAATAAACTGACCCATCTTTCAAGAGCAAGCGTTTTGCGAATCCCGTGTTGAACTCCGAGATTTGAGAAGCAGTCGTCAGTAAAATGACGTGTTTGAGGGCGGGTCAAGTTCTTTGCGGGCGGACAATGTACAACACAGGCGGGCATTATGCGAATGTCGTTTCTAGTGACGTAGAACAGTAACGCAGTGAGATTCGAATTACAGACGACTCGTATTGGCGGTTCAGAGTCGATTCTTTCTTTTGGGAGACTTTGCACTTTCGAGTTTACAACTTTTCAGAATGTTTACATTCACAGACAGCTCTATTACACACTGCATGAAAGGGAATATTTGAAAAACCATAATAGGGGCACTTTAACCATTTGGGAATTGAAGATACTAATTTTTGAAGTTTTGCAAGTGGAATTTGTTTAATCTCGCCTGATATAAGACATCTGCTCAACAGTCCGTGGTCGTCGTTGTCTGATTCTCATTTTCATGATGGGCCATACATTTTCAATAAGAGACAGATCTGGACAATCTGTACAATCCCAATACACACCTCCTCATCATGTCACCCATGCCGTTTGCACCGATGAACAGATGTTTGCTTTTGCACCTGTCGCTGATGAAAGTCTGGATGGTCCCTTTCGTCTGTGGGAGTGAGAACTCGATGTCTGTTTTCCCCAAAAACAAGCTGAAACGTGGACTCATCTGACCACAGCACACATTTCCACTGTGTTTTGGAGATGTGATTTGTGATAAATGTGATTTTTGAATTGTTTGACAATTCTCTCATGATATTTGGCACAAAGTGATAAGCCATGACCCATCTGTGCTGAGATGCTTCTTTACACTCAATCCCTTGTGTGTGTGTTGCAGCCATCAAAATAAACATTTGTTTAGATTTTACAAAATACAATTAATTTTAGTAGTCAGTGGAACCATTGGAAATCTTTTCTTTGTACTTTTGTCAGTTAAATAAAGGTTCAAGGGAATTAACAAAATCACAGATTTTTATTGCAATTTCCAAAATGTCCCAACTTTTCTGCAAAATGGAGTTGTATAAAAAACTTTGCAAACACAAGCAGCTTTGCCATAATTACAGCAGATTTACCAGAGTAAATATCTGTATGAATATTGTGCAGGATAATGGAAGGCCTTTAAGTCAAAAAGGTTGAGAACCACTGATAACAATTTTACACTCCTGCAAACAATAGTGCTGGTGTTCACTTTCACACGCTCACTGGGCGTTCACTACTTTCACACTTGTGGTATGTGTAATCTGATCTGAACGCTTTTAAAACAGGTCTTCCAATAAATGCATATGCGTACCTTCTTTCAAGGTCCATTTGATGGTTCCAGATCTCTTGCTGACAGCGTGAAGGCTCCCGTCCAGTGTGGACACAAAGAGCAGACTCTCTGGTACAGACACCGTACTGCTGCTGCAGAAGCCCTGCAAACACACAGCGTCACTGGATCATCCCTTTCCTTATTATTCATAAGTTTCTTAAAGACAGTAGTGGCTAAAAGTAACGTCCGGCCTAGGAAATTGACATTTTCACCCTTAAAGAATTAGTTCACTTCAAAATGAAAATTCTGATAATTTACTCACCCCCATCTCATCCAAGATGTTCATGTCTTTCTTTCTTCAGTCGAAAAGAAATTAAGTTTGAGGAAAACATTCCAGGATTTTTCTCCACTTTTTAACCACAAATGCTCGACTTCTGTGTTCGGTTAGGTCACGTCCGTGACGTAGGTGGAAGTACCGACCCAGTGTCGAAAAACTCCATCTCATGTTCTCCTCCAACTTTAAAATTGTCTGACATCGTTGTTTTACCTTTATTTTTGTAAAGGCGTTTGATTTAGTCTCTGCACGTTCGTTTTAACACTGGATCGGTAATTCCACCTTCGTCACGGCCGTGACCTTTCCGACGTGATGACATCATACGTTGTACAAATGCAGAACACCAAAGTCGCGCATTTGTGGTTAAAAAGTATATAAATGTTTATTTTTTTTTTAGAAAATGACCTATGGTTTGGCTAGATAAGACCCTATTCCTCGGCTGGGATTGTGCAGAGCCTCTGAAGCCCTTCCTTTGAAACTGCATTCATTTGGACCTTCAACTGTTGGCTGCCATTGAAGTCCATTATGTGGAGAAAAATCCTGGAATGTTTTCCTCAAAAAACTATTTCTTTTCGACTGAAGAAAGAAAGACATGAATCTTGATCTTGGATGAGATGGGGGTGAGTAAATTATCAGGAAATTTTCATTTTGAAGTGAACTAATCCTTTAATTAAAATATTATTAAACATTTGTTAAAGATTTTGTAAGCATATTGCACAGTTGTGCTTGAAGTCAATTGTTTTATTTGTGGTAATAATGCAATGAAACATGCCAAATTGTGCCGACATAAATGTTTGTCCAGGCTGTCATACAAAGCAATTATGAACACGTGCAAAAACAAGAGAGAACCAATGGAATATTAATAACTCATTATGTTGTAGTCAATGTATGTTTTTTCCTTTGGTTTAATCAAATTTGTAGGGTCATTAAAAACAAATATCCCCCTCCGGACATCACTTTTGGCCACTGTAGATTGTGAAATACTTGATATTGAGATTCTCAAATATGTAAGTAAATGTATTTTGTGTTTTAAACCATTTTTATGTCAGAGCCTGTCAGATTCACAACATGTAAATTCATTCACTTTTTCTCCCTAAAGACATGAAAATGAGTGGCCGGACAACAGAAATAAGAATAGAGTAAACTTTATCATGATCCACACATTGTGTGATTGATTGACGTGAATAAAACATGTTGTCAAATTATGTTTGAAATGTAATTTTTTTTTTAAATGTATGTTTGATAAATCATCTTTAAATAATTTGAACCTGATAAAAAACAAATACATAAAATAAACAGATTTTTACTTTAAATACAAACTTCTTGATTATGTAATACTATTATAATATGTTTTCACAAATAAAGAAATTATCCGATTCAGATTTAGATTGTTTTATTTAATGCCATGCAGCATCTAATGCTATATTCATAGCAAAAAATCAATTACAAAAATACAAATATCACATAAATACAATAAAACCAAGCAAACACACACAGCAAATCATAAGAAACTTATAAAAACATGAATAAAAAGGAAGTAAACACTCTAACCCACAGTAATCTGGTGGAATGGGAATCATATTTTCTCACCAGATAACACCAATTATAAATACAGTACAAAGTGAATATGACATGGCTGTAAACTGGATATAGCGCAGCATAGCTTGAAATCAAGGTTTTAAAGTTGCGCAAACTCTCCTCTGCGCATTCAAATTCACACGGCTTGGATCCTTCACACGGACGGACCATCACACATGGACAACATGCATTTAATACAGGCTAGACTTATACAAGAAGATCTAACAGCTAGATTTGCTGAAGTTTGCCAGATTTGTGTCATTAAAACGACAATTATCGGCTGATGCTGATAATTAAAAATATACGGCTTGGCGATATATTGGTTGACCACTACTTCTGTGTATTTAACCGTCTTATTTGGTTGAAAACATATTATACTTCTGCTGGATTCCCGATGGAAGAAAACCCTTTGTATATCCCTCACAGTGAGGATACTGGACAAAACCCAAGGAACATAAAATCTGACTAATTAGAGCTAGGGATTAAAAATGGTGAAACTTATGACATATCAGGCCCTATTTTAGCGATCTGAGCACATGGTCTGAAGCTCATGGCGCAGGGGCACTTAGGGCTTGTCCGAATCCACTTTTGCTAGTTTAACGACGGAAAAAACGGTCGGTGCGCCAGACGCATGGTCCAAAAGGGTTGTGCCTAGTCTCTTAATGAGTCATGGGTGTGTTTTGGGCGTAACGTGCAATAAACCAATCAGAGTCTCATCTCCCATTTCCCTTTAAAAGCCAGTTGTGCTCGCACCATGGTGGATTCACTATTTACATGGAGGAAAGACTGAACGCTTCTCCAGAGAGGCATCCTTTTATTTTTAATATTTAAAAATGTGTGTGTGCTGCTGCGTGTCCCTGTGTGTGTAATAAGCAGAGTGTACGTGCGTTGTGCACCGCCTATAAGCTCATATTACTAACACACCCTTTAAATAACACAAAAAATACTGCACTATTGACTTTAGACCAGGTTTGTGTTGGTCAATGGCGCAGTCGTTTTCAGTTCCTCAAAATAGCAACGCTCCAACAATGCGCCTGAACACACCTGGTTTTCAGACCAGACGCCCATGGGTGAACAGATGGCGCCAGTGCATTTGATATTTAAACAACGTGGAGCTGGACGTGAAACTGCGTCGGGCTGAAACTAGCAAAAAACACTTGCCTGGCATTGCATTTCGTTAAGTGTATGATAGGGGCCACAGTATTATTGTTTTTATATTTTAATTTACTGCGATTTGAAAAACTGGCAGTAGGGGTGGCTTATGAATCATTCATTTAAACAATTTTTAAAAAAAATAATTCATTCAAATTGATTAAACATTTTTAAACTGACTTCAGCAATTATCATTTTGTCAGAACCTCTAGTAAATTATGTTATTTTGTTTAGTTGACTGTTCATAATCATGATTTCTACTTGAAACAAAAAAATTGTGATTCTCAGTTTATCCAGAATTGTGCAACCTCTGATTTGAGCAGATACTTTTATCCAAAAGCGACATACATTGCGCTGAAATTGTGATGAAAGTTATACATTTCATCAGTTCATGCATTCCCTGGGAATCAAATCCATGATTTGAGCTACAGGAATACCAACCATAATCTCTTTCCCTGTTTCGTTTTAAAAGCGTTACTTGAATTCCAAAAGTTGCTTCAAATAAAACCCAGTATTTGTAGATTTAAAAAAAAAAAAAAAAATGAAATGCACAGCGATCACTCAAAGTCACCAGACCAGGCCTGAAAGCTAAACCTGACCTGTTGTTCAATAAACACTCAACCCTGCTCACCTAGAGAAACTAGTCTGACTCCAGTTTGGGTGCAGGTTCATTAAACAAAGAGACATTATAATACACACACACACACACACACACACGCACACACGCACACACGCACACACGCACACACACACTACTGGATCATGTGCTGAAGTGATAATCTGTTTTTGTCGCTTGAATCTGACAGTTAGTCAGTGCAAACATTACACACCTGTGAGATCTCTCACGGCCTCACACGGACCCGATCCCCATCGAAACACAGCAGCGTGCTCTTGGTTTCAGGAGAGAACAGAAAACATGCAGCACATCTGCTGAACCACAGCCGCTGGCCTCTCTGAACTCTGACAGCACAATCATCACTGCAAATGTTCCTTCAGCGCTCACTTTTAGAGATTACGTTAGGATGACATGAAAACAAACCAAACACAGACCACAGAGATCCCGGGAGGCTTTAATCCTCAGTGTCGTCCACTTAGAAAGCACTTCATGAATACATTTGTGTGATCATGCCAAATATTGTTGGACATTCACAGCGACACAGTAGATTAATCACTTATTGTAGTTTTATGGACATAAGATGGGAAGCATAGGGTCAATGACGAAAAAAAAGAAAAAAAGAAGTTTGCCACGTATACAAAGAAAATGTTATTATATATATATATATATATACACACACACACACACACACATATATACATACAAACCCGATTCCAAAAAAGTTGGGGGACTGTACAAATTGTGAATAAAAACAGAATGCAATGATGTGGAAGTTTCAAATTTCAATACTTTATTCAGAATACAACATAGATGACATATCAAATGTTTAAACTGAGAAAATGTATAATTTTAAGGGAAAAATAAGTTGATTTTAAATTTCATGGCATCAACACATCTCAAAAAAGTTGGGACAAGGCCATGTTTACCACTGTGTGGCATCCCCTCTTCTTTTTATAACAGTCTGCAAACGTCTGGGGACTGAAGAGACAAGTTGCTCAAGTTTAGGAATAGGAACGTTGTCCCATTCTTGTCTAATACAGGCTTCTAGTTGCTCAACTGTCTTAGGTCTTCTTTGTCGCATCTTCCTCTTTATGATGCGCCAAATGTTTTCTATGGGTGAAAGATCTGGACTGCAGGCTGGCCATTTCAGTACCCGGATCCTTCTTCTACGCAGCCATGATGTTGTAATTGATGCAGTATGTGGTCTGGCATTGTCATGTTGGAAAATGCAAGGTCTTCCCTGAAAGAGACGACGTCTGGATGGGAGCATATTTTGTTCTAGAACTTGGATATACCTTTCAGCATTGATGGTGCCTTTCCAGATGTGTAAGCTGCCCATGCCACACGCACTCATGCAACCCCATACCATCAGAGATGCAGGCTTCTAAACTGAGCGCTGATAACAACTTGGGTTGTCCTTGTCCTCTTTAGTCCGGATGACATGGTGTCCCAGTTTTCCAAAAAGAACTTCAAATTTTGATTCGTCTGACCACAGAACAGTTTTCCACTTTGCCACAGTCCATTTTAAATGAGCCTTGGCCCAGAGAAAATGCCTGGGCTTCTGGATCATGTTTAGATATGGCTTCTTTTTTGACCTATAGAGTTTTAGCCGGCAACGGCGAATGGCACGGTGGATTGTGTTCACCGACAATGTTTTCTGGAAGTATTCCTGAGCCCATGTTGTGATTTCCATTACAGTAGCATTCCTGTATGTGATGCAGTGCCATCTAAGGGCCCGAAGATCACGGGCATCCAGTATGGTTTTCCGGCCTTGACCCTTACGCACAGAGATTGTTCCAGATTCTCTGAATCTTTGGATGATATTATGCACTGTAGATGATGATAACTTCAAACTCTTTGCAATTTTTCTCTGAAAAACTCCTTCCTGATATTTCTCCACTATTTTTCGCCGCAGCATTGGGGGAATTGGTGATCCTCTGCCCATCTTGACTTCTGAAAGACACTGCCACTCTGAGAGGCTCATTTTATACCCCATCATGTTGCCAATTGACCTAATAAGTTGCAAATTGGTCCTCCAGCTGTTCCTTATATGTAGATTTAACTTTTCTGGCCTCTTATTGCTACCTGTCCCAACTTTTTTGGAATGTGTAGCTCTCATGAAATCCAAAATGAGCCAATATTTGGCATGACATTTCAAAATGTCTCATTTTCAAAATTTTATATGTTATCTATATTCTATTGTGAATAAAATATAAGTTTATGAGATTTGTAAATTATTGCATTCCTTTTTTATTCACAATTTGTACAGTGTCCCAACTTTTTTGGAATCGGGTTTGTATATATATATATATATATGTTACATTGTGATTGTTATATTTTTAAAGTTATTGAATGTAAACTTTAGTTGATAATGAGAAGCGTTTTTCAAAATCAAATGAAACCAATGCGAATACAAATAACTTGACAAATGTGTTTTAAAGGGGACATATTATGCCTAATTCACTTTTATAAGGTGTTTGAACATGGATGTGTGTCCACAGTGTGTGTAAACAACCAGCCTATAATGGTAAAATTCCACCCAATACTTTTTTTTATAATCCATTATCAATCTCTCATAATGCGCCGTTTCATATTTCCCCCTACTCCTACGTAAGAGTAGGGAAACCCCGCCCATGACTGTTGATGATCTGCCCTTTTATCATAGACACACCCCTGAGTGAGAAGCACAGAGACGCCATTTCTGTTTACTCGCTGTATCAGCGCTAGAGTATTACAATGTCTGCGCCAAAAAACATTACAAATGTTCTGTTGTTGGATGTACCAACGAACATACGAGTCTCCATAGACTCCCGGTATCTGAGCCACTGAGGACACCGCGGTTGAATTTCATTTTTGAAGGGAATGTGCCGAAGAATGTCAGTTAAATATATTTGCGCAAATAATTGTATGCATGACTGCTTCACCAACGAGGGTCAGTGCAACGCTGGATTTGTGAAAAAGTTGTTTCTGAAGGATTAGTCAATACCAACGCTTCGTGCTCTAACTTCATATCCAGAACAAGTAAGGATGGCACTTCATATTTTGTGTTTGCAAATTTCCTTTCTGAATGAGCTTTCTAGAATGCTGTACGGCTAATATGGCTAAAGTTACCATAGCTCTAGTCTCTGTGAATACAATCAGAGACTATGTCGTGAGTTTTATCCCGAAAACGCTCACCGTCTGCGTAATTCATAAACACACATTTATTATGCATTGTATAGTCGGGTGACGGACGTGTTACGTTCCCACACGAGCACCTATACAACTCTACAACAACTAACGTTATGTATCCACTAACCATTCAGAAACGTCCAGGTGCAGTGTAAAAGTTGCAACCTCTTCCTGAGTCTCTCATCTGTATTCGACTCCGGTTCAAACATGTAAGGCTGCAAATTCTGCAAGTTTTGCACTCCACAACTGTTTATTACTGACATTTTGGCTGAGTGAGATTGGCCTGTTTTGTTGTTGACGGAGTATCCGAAGCTCGTGTAAAGGAGCCGCTGGAAGGGGGATGGGGAGCAGCAGCTCATTTGCATTTAAAGGGACACACAAAAACAGCACGTTTTTGCTCACACCCAAATAGGGGCAAATTTTACAAGCTATAATAAATTATCTGTGGGGTATTTTGAGCTGAAACTTCACAGACACATTCTGGGGACACCTGAGACTTATATTACATCTTGTGAAAAGGGGCATAATATGTCCCCTTTAAAGCAGCATCTTTACAGTATTAAACATGAAAAACAGTGTCAGTGTCTCTTTCAATTAGAATTACAACTTCAATTTCTACTCTAAAGCAGTTCTCCAATCTGTTTTTACTCGCGTCTGACCTCAACGGACTGAACAGAGGAAATGAACCAGAGAAGATTTCCACATAAAAGAAGGCGGAGCCTCGGAGCCACACCCACCTGTTACATCACCACAGACCAATGGTAGTATGAAGGTGTTTACCAGCCGGAGCAAACTTTTCCGGAAAGTTCTTTTTGGCAAGCTGTTTCAAACTCCAAAGAACTTTGTTTTGAACTGATTTTGTTCTAAATTACATCACACCAGTTCATTCTTCGATTTCACTTGAAGTACAACGGGGCCTCAAATTTCTGCCATCAGGGTAGGCTCTGCCCACAAAACACATCATCACTGTTTGCAATTGCACCCAAATAGTCTATCGATCTGGTCACAGCTAAAATGAACTAAAATGAGATTTGAGTGTAATTTTAAGGCCAGAGTGTGTAAAGTGAACGTTCTTTTACAGAGGACTCAAGTGTGAAAACATCAAAAGTCTATCTAAAATCATGGCAGAGCAAAAGTGAACTGCAGGCACTTGAACATTAAAATGCTCAAAAGCAAGCAGTTGTTATGACGCTTAATAAAATGAGGCAGACATTGCATCACCCCGTTGCATAATACCACCTTAGCTAGTGCAGTGCAAAACATTTCTGGAGTCGTATCAGGTTCAGATCAACTCATGCAATGTGTTCACAGCAGCGGCTTTATAAAACATGTGGTTAGCAGGTCCACCCTATCCATCTTACACTTCCACATCCTCATTCTCCTACAGCAGAAAAAAGGGAAATATGATAAACTATTTTAATAGAAATTACAACATGTGCAATGTGCATTCATTAAAGACTACTGACACATCTGCTAATCAGGGCTTGCTTGACGTTAGCCACTGTGGCTAGTGGTTTCCCAAAGTTACTAGTCACTCAGCATTTTCACTGGCCACAATTTTGACCGATTTCATAATTTGTCAGCAGGTTTATTAGGCCGCTGTCACTTTAAGACCTGACGCACAGATCTATTATACTGTTACACATGTGTTTTCTTTCTTTTGTTTACATTCACTTAAAACAGAACTGATTGCGTTTACGTAAACACTCGCCAAGACCGGCATTATTTTGTGTGTTTAGGCGCAATAAGCAGGAAAAAATAACAAAATTTAGTGCTGAGAGGCGGTTTTATGTGCGCGCACTTTGGGTGTGAGCACAAAATCTGTGGGAATGAGTCAAATTATGCGCAATCCCACGGCGGAATTCAAGCCCTGTAACACCAACAATATTGATCCGGAGCAAATGAAAGGAGTGAGTGAGTGGAGGCGGGTTTGTGTGTCACTCGCTGTCGGGGAGATGAGAGAGCAAAGAGCAGCTGGAATCGTGTGTCTATTCTGCGGAAAGCGTTTTAGATATCTCGGTATCGAAAACCAAATATCGATATTTTTGACAACACTACATTGCACTTAGTTTATTATTTCCGATGCCTTTTTAAAAGATACAATTGAAAAATGTATATATTATATATAACATTCAATTCAAAATGGGTGAGTGTTAATGTCAAGCTCTGCTGCTAATCATAGCTGCACTGTAAACCCTAACGCTCAAAATAATTAATTGGTTTGAGTAGAACAAACTTAAATTAAACAAATTAGTTCAGTCAAATTAACTTTGAGTATTTAACACTTTCTTTTTGTCTTGAGTTTACAGAACTGATATATTTTAAGTAAACTGAACTGTTTCATTGTTTTGAGTTGTGTGAAATTATTTCTTTTAATTTAGACGAAATTAAGTTTAACTGAAGCTGGGCTGGGATTTCTATTTCCCAGCATGCTTTGCCCATGCCACTCGAAAGGTAGAGTAAATGCTAAAATTAAGTGTTATATAATGTTTTTTGTGCAAGATTAATGGTAAGGGAAATTTAGTAGTGATTAATGTTTTGTTATGTTAATTTAGAAGAGTTTCTGTTAATGTGTGTTTTTGGAGAGTTACCATCATGGTGACGAGTGGCTTGAGAGCAGGTAAGTTACATGTTTTATGTTTTCAGTAAGTGTCATACCATGCTATTGTTAACATGTTAGCAAATTAGCATTTTCTCAATTAGCTTGTTATAGCTAGCTAAGTTTATACTAATAAAAATGTTCACATTGAGGTTATATGAAAATTTTAAGTTAAATGTATGAATTAGTGTACTCAAACATTTCAAGTTAAGAACAATTAAAGGTGCAGTGTGTAGTATTTATGAGGATCTACTGACAGAAATGCAATATAATAGACATAACTATGTTTTCAGTGGTGTATAAAGACCTTACATAATGAGCCGTTATGTTTTTATTACCTTAGAATGAGGCATTTCTATCTCCATACACCACGGGTCCCCTTACAGTGAAGTCGCCATTTTGTGCCGCCATGTTTCTACAGTAGCCCTAAACGGACAAACTGATCTACAGAGACGACGACATCTTTGTCCTGTGTCGGCCACCGTAGCTTCTCTATGCGCTTCGAAAGGGAGGGGTGAGCGGTGGGTGGTTGCAATTCACAACCTCACCGCTAGATGCCGCTAAAATTCACACACTGCACCTTTAAAATGTATAAGTACAAAATAAAAATCTGTAAATTCTGCTTAAACTTTACATTTCTTAACTTAAAAATTTTGAGGCAACTGCTTCGGGTTTACAGTGTGGTATGCTGCAATTTAAACTTTAATTTGTGTAATATGCAGTAACTATTTTCTAAAAAACAGTTTAGGCTGATTTCATACCATTTAGCCGTGACTATAGCACAATATGTGACAACATAGCACATCCGTATATTTTATTGCCTACAGTACTCAAGAAAGTTATCCGTTATAAACTTCACCCAACTTAATGTACTCATCTCCATAATGTCTAAACTTCCAGCAAAGTATCAGGAGGCCATTAGATATGAGGGCAGATGTTTATTTACCAAGCCATAGATGGAAACGAGATGGAAACCGCTCTCATTACGGTCCAAAACCCAACCACACTTCAACAGGGAACAGTTTCAGAGGGATAAAAATGAAACTGTAAAATCCTCATCCATAAAAATCCAATTAACCAAAATTACAAACCCAAAGCGCCAGTAGTTAAGTCCATTTCAAGACTTTCCCTTCCTAGAAGCTAAGAATCTCAAGCTAAAGTCATGTGAAAAAAGGAAAACAAATCTCTAAAATAGAAATGCTTTTGGTATTTATAGACACTAGGGTTGCAAAGGGGCGGAAATTTTTCGGTAAATTTCCGGAAACTTTCCGAAAATTTTCCACAGGAATTTAATCTGGGGAATTTTGGAAATATTCCAATTTAGAAATTTAACAGGAATTTATGGGAATCTATGGGAATTTATTGGAAATTTATATAAACTGTATCATATACAAACATTTTGTTTGGTCATAAGCGGACATGTTATTTATTTATTCATTTATATTTTGCATATTGATGTATTTTCCAATTAATTACTTCTAATATAGTAAATACGTAAAATAAATATATTTTTATTGCAGCAATTGTTATGCATGTGTTACTTCAGTCACATTATCCTTCAGAAATCATTCTAATATGCATATCATTCTAATATCCCTGCTATAGGCTAACCTGCAATTTCGCAAATTCACAGTTTATTCCCATTAATTCTCATATATTCCCGTTAATTCCCACAGAAAGTTTCCAGCCTTGAAAATTCCCGCAATTTTGCATCCCTAATAGACACTAGAGCTGCAACAGCTAAATGACAACAAATATCAAAAATAATGGTCTGTAACAACAGCTGACAGCAGTGACGACAACAATTTCCATGGATGAACATATTAGAAAAGATTGCTGGAATATAAAACTCAACATTTTTTATTTAATCTGCACAACTGCTCTATTGTAGTATTAGTCTGGTGATTTAGGATGTTAGCACTATTTGTTTTGTTCTCTTCTATATAGGAATTATTCTCATAAATGTAAATTTGTGTTTATTTATGTACATTTGTTTAGCTTTCAACCGGCACATTTTAAGATGATATTTGGGAAAGATGTTAAATGCAAAAAACAGCAAAACAGATCAACAAAAGAGTGATAATTAATAATGTATTTGTGTTGAATGTCAGTAACACAGAGCTGGTACGACTGTGATGATAAGAGATGAACACAGACCTGTCTCTGCCAGCGGCCATCATGAGTCACACTTCCTGTGTGCTACAAGTCCACGCACATATGAACGGAGTAACATGAGGAGCATTAATTAGGGTTGCAGAATTTAACATGGATGAAATCAAGGCTGTAAGAGATAGACTTACAGTCTTTACACTGTATAAAGGTCCAAAAACCACACGTCATTTTCACAACTATCATGAAGTCTTATTTTCATTCCTGTCAAAAATCTAATATGGCACTACCCTGATCAAGGTCTATGCGGAGGAAATAGTGCTAAGAAATTCTTTATGGTTTCTCAATAACGGGATATGTGAGCAGATGACGTTTAACTGATGGCTGTATGTAATGTACACTGATCTGACATAACATTGTGACAGGTGAAGTGAATAACACTGATTATCTCTTCATCACGGCACCTGTTAGTGGGTGGGATATATTAGGCAGCAAGTGAACATTTTGTCCTCAAAGTTGATGTGTTAGAAGCAGGAAAAATGGGAAAGGGTAAGGATTTGAGCGAGTTCGACAAGGGCCAAATTGTGATGGCTAGACGACTGGGTCAGAGCATCTCCAAAACTGCAGCTCTTGTGGGGTGTTCCCGGTCTGCAGTGGTCAGTATCTATCAAAAGTGGTCCAAGGAAGGAACAGTGGTGAACCGGCGACAGGGTCATGGGCGGCCAAGGCTCATTGATGCACGTGGGGAGTGAAGGCTGGCCCGTGTGGTTCGATCAAACAGACGAGCTACTGTAGCTCAAATTGCTCAAGAAGTTAATGCTGGTTCTGAAGTTTGAGGTGTTGACTTGGCCTCCAAATTCCCCAGATCTCAATCCAATGGAGCATCTGTGGGATGTGCTGAACAAACAAGTCCGATCCATGGAGGCCCCACCTCGCAACTTACAGGACTTAAAGGATCTGCTGCTAACATCTTACCGATATAGATTTTTTTTTATAACCGATACCAATTATTGGCATGTTTATGTGCCTGATAACCGATATCTCATTTGTGCATTAATGTTAGATAAAGTTTATTAAGGGAGGCAAATTATGTACCTTTGAACAGCGTTGTTGTGTTCACCCAAAAAATGAAAATTCTGTCATTAATTCCTCACCCTTGTGTCGTTCCAAACCTGTAAGACGTTCGTTCATCTTCGGAACACAAATGAAGATATTTTTGATGAAATCCGAGAGCTCTCTGACCCTCCATAGACAGCAATATAATTACCACTTTCAAGGCCCAGAAAGGCAGTAAAAACATTGTTAAAATAGTCCATGTGACTCCAGTGGTTCAACCTTAATGTTATGAAGCGACGAGAATACTTTCTGTGCGTAAAAAGCAAACAAAAATAACAACTTTATTCAACAATTTCTTCACGTCAGTGTCAGTCTCCTACGCAGTTTACGTTGGCCAGCTCCTGTGTCAGCATCACACGAATGCGTTGTGGTGCTCACGTGAACAGCGTCGGCCAATGGTAAGCAGAGGTGTAAAGAGTACCTGAAAACCACACTTGAGTAAAAGTATAGATTCCTTACAGAGAAAATGACTCCATTACAAGTCACAAGTCACCAATTCCAATAGGACTTGAGTAAAAGACAACTATCTGATTTTAACAGTACTTAAATATTTTACTCGTACTGAACATAGGCTCAAAGATGCACTAGTGCTCAACACCTGAGAGACATGCCAGTGAAAATAAGGAATTATTGATTTGTAGATTAGAAATCATGTTTATTTTCTAAAATCAAAATAAAACTGAACACCTCAATATTGCAATAAATCAAGGTCAACACAACAGCATCTTAAACATCTACAAACTCTCAAGTCTCAGTTAAGCTCAAGTGCACAAAAAGGCCATAAGTAAACCAATATCCAATATCAAAAAGGTCTCATCAATATAGAGGATAAATAAAATAATGTTAAGTAAAATTAAAGAGTCAAAGTCTACTTGCACTGGATGTGCTGGTTTCAGCCTCATCACCGGCTGCAGTCATGAACTCATCTCATAAATCAAACACTTGCGATTCATCAACTACCTGTTAATGCACTCGCATTCACAGAAAAGTAGCCTTATTGACAAGTTTGGGTGAGTAAAGGCAAAACACACAAGATATAGTACCTGGCGAATGCAATTTTGCTTCTTTATATCAGAAACAAACTGCTGCAGAAAAAGTTAGGTGCCATGCAAAATGTAATGTGTAACTGCATTACTCATCACAAATGTATTGGGAGTAAAAAGTACATTTACTTATTCATAAATGTAGTCAAGTAGAGAGTAAAAGTTGCTAATATATTTGATACTCAGTAAAACTACAAAGTAGCCAAAAAGATACTTTAGTACAGTAACTAATTATATTTACTCAAATACTTTACACCACTGATGGTAAGCCGGCGTTCTGGTGTAGAACTTGGAAGTGCTGCACTGTATTTACTACGTCAACAGCATAGGACACTGACGTGAAGAAATTGTTTAATAAAGTCGTTATTTTTGTTTGTTTTTTACGCACAAAAAGTATTCTTATCGCTTCATAACATTAAGATTGAACCACTGGAGTCACATGGACTATTTTAACGATGTCTTTACTGCCTTTCTGGACCTTGAAGTGGTAGTTAAATTGCTGTCTATGGAGGGTCAGAGAGCTCTTGGATTTCATCAAAAATATCTTCATTTGTGTTCCGAAGATGAACAAAGGTCTTATGGGTTTGGAACGACACGAGGGTGAGGAATTAATGACAGAATTTTCATTTTTGGGTGAACTATCCCTTTAAATATCAGGAAAAATATCGGTAAAACAGATTTATCGGTTGATCTCTAATATTTAGTAAGTTTAGCCATCTTATACTGGCTCAGATCTAATCCTGTTATTGACACTGTAGACAAAGGCACTCTTATCAATTGATTAATAGGGATAGTATAGTATAGTCCAGAAAAGTACTGCAAAAGATAGGAAGAAACTGCAAAGACATACCAGGTCAGGACGAACTCATGTCCTACAGGGCAATAAAGACAAAACTGAAGATGACTCTCTCTGACACTAGTAAGAAGTAGACATAAAGTATCTACTCTATGATATAAAGCTATTGTACTGCTGTTTCTGCTCAGATCAGAGCATGCATATACTTTTGCACGGGCATATCTGAAATATATTCATTGTCCATACAATCAGATCAAATAGCAGGCAAACAAGGATTCACAGAAAACTATTAAATGACACCCAAACTAGACTAATAACAAAAAGATGAGCCAAGGCCACAGGTCAAAGCAGGACTGTAGTCGATCAGACTCATCTTCAGGCTGCTGTGACTCCAGTAATGCATGCGGTACACTATTAAAGACTGATCAGAGATCAGGTAATCGATGATAGTAATGTTTACACTCACCATCAGGCATATGAGCGCAGTTATAATCCACACCAGAGCCCTGCTACACACTCCCCACGCCATCATACACACATATACAAACACGCGGACTACACGGTAGATATATACTTGTTTTACGATAGTTTACTGTGTCATTGTACTGGCTACTACTGAACAGACGGGTTCAATGCGTTTATCTGCTCGCTTCCTCTTACTGCTCCTGCGCATGCGCACATCACCCTGGAGGCGGAGCTCTGAAGCGACGTCACTTTACCTTGGACCGGAAACGAGTAGTCATATATATATATTTTTTGTTAACGTATAAAATACAAATTACATGAGAGTAAATTAAACAAGTTATAATAATAAACATAAGTAATAAAAATAGGAACTTTTTTTTTGCAAATGATTCTTTTTTTATCATGAATCGTTTTTATTATTTATTTCTTTGTTCTCGACTGTTTTTTTTTTTGGTCATTGTTCAAGATAAATAAATAAGCAAGTAAATAAATAAATACTTAAATTATAAATAATGTAATTGTCTGGATCGAGGCTGGGCAGCCATTTTAGCTTCCAGTTATTTTGGCTGTACAAAAACTGTTAAGCTCATTGATGTTGAAAACTGGTCTTTGTTATCATATTGTTAATTAATTTAATATTGCATACCTTGTTTTACCATTTACTGCACTTCGTTGTTCTTCTATTTATTTACATATACGCTAATGAATCATAATCTCACAAATTCACAGGAAAAAGCTATTTCTTGTGAATTTGTGAGACTTCTGATTTCTGATAGCACACGTACATCTCGGAGACATCTATTTGATGTGCGTGTTTACATCTGGAAGACGTATTTTTTTAGAGTGTTTGCTCATCTGCAATACGTCTGTTTTCTCTCAGATGTCAAATAGATGTTTAGAAAGTGTCTTTAAGATGTTTATGTTTATGAGAATGTATGTAAAACTGACATTTTAAAGACGTCTATCAGATTATTGTACACAGCAGATGCTTTCCAGATGAAGTGATCTTTAACAGACATCTTGCAGACGTACATGTGCTATCCGCACTAAAAAAAAGATACTGATACTTTAAAATAACAACAATTCCTCGAGCAATCAATGGGATCCGTCAGACCAGTAGGGACGACCAGACAAATCTGTGATGAAGAGTTCCCACTAAGGTCCTCTACCTGCTCTATTACTATTGCACTGCTGTGGCACACAACACACATAACAGCTGTTATACATATGTTAGGCCCACCTCAATGGCGCAAAGGTACTTATTCGACTGGTTTTGTGTAGTAAGTGGGTGCATTGAACACCCCTGAACAGTAGGTGGTGTCTCGTCTGCAGTGAAACGCTGAAGAAATGAAGCCAGAGCCGCCTTAAAGGGATAGTTCACCCAAAAATGAAAATTCGGTCATCATTTAGTCACGCTCAAGTTGTTCCAAACCTGTATAAATTTCTTTCTTCTGCTGAACACAACAGAAGATATTTGGAAGAATGTTTGTAACCAAGCGGATCTCTGCAGCCATTGACTACCATAGTGGGGGGGAAAAAATACTATAGTAGTAAATGGCTGCCGAGATCTGCTTGGTTACAAACATTCTTCCAAATATCTTCTGTTGTGTTCAGCAGAACAAACACTTGAGCGTGACTAAATGATGACAGAATTTTCATTTTTGGGTGAACTATCCCTTTAAGGCGAGCCTTTAAGATTTTTTTGTTTTAATGGATGTCGATGGAAGAGAGGCTTCAATAGGCTGAATAAACTGCTTTTGTGGCGAAACATCTTACCATTAGTGAGAAACGAAGCTTTTCAAAGCAAAACGACTCAGTATTTCGAAACGCCACACACTGGCGACCTCTGCTGGTCAGAATAGTGAAAATGAAACAAAAACTCAGGCCAAACATGCATTAAAACACCTTTTACAAACACATTGCAAATGTTTTATTGAAACTATAATCTATCAAATGCAGTTATCTAATCATCTTATACCATTAAATATTAAATGTCTTTATAATATGTGCTCTTTTATCAATTGTCAGGGCTTGTTTTGTTTGTTAGATGGATCAGCTAAACAGGCCAATAAAGAGACTATTAACTACGATTATTTAATTTTGATTATACAAATGTCTCATTGAAACATCTACAAATTTATAAAACTGATCAGAGATCAGGTAAAAACCATAGAGACTTGGTTTAGTTGTTTAAGTGATTAAGTTTAATATTGTCCTAACCAACCCCATAGCCCTAAACCTACCCATTAGTAACCCTGTTGAAATATTTAAACTAATTTAAGTAATTAAGTTTAAAATGGCCGTGCCTGCTGTTTTGTTAAAAAATAAGGTGGACAAAGTTTGAATCAGGTCTCCTCTGTTGGAGTACAGTTGGCTAGACGGCGCTGTCACAAAAAGAATAGGGTCCTAGAAATGCAGTCCTGAAACTGCGGCGGTCCTAAAAGTGCAGCCTCCGGTACTGCAGGCAGATAATATTGGGCCGCTGGGGGGCGATGAACCATTTCGAAACAGTTCGCCTCGTTTACTGAAATCACGTGACTTTGGCAGTTTGATACGATTTGATATGAAACAAAAGATTCGTATTTGAAAACAAGCCATGCAGGGTATACACAGTATTCATCATTTATTATACGGATGCAAAATATTATACATACTACACAGTTCGATGGATCTTAAAGCTTTATGGGTGCAAACAGAGCCGTTAAAAAACAAGGGTCTCCAGATAAGTCTTTAGTAGAATGTGATTGGTTATCACGGAACACGTGATTACGCTCTGGCCAATGTGTGAGCCGCAGAGGTTGGTATCTCCCCAAATTAAGAACATCTCTCCGATGTTACCCGACCACGTCGACTGCGACCCGCCATTATATGAAGAGAGAAGAGATGAAGGCAAGAAGACTCTTGGTTCAGTGTGTTTTGTAGGCCGGAGAGCCAGCTAATATGTAGATTGTCGTTTTTTTGTTTTTATTCTCCTTCCGTAGTTTATAGAACTCGAGTAAAGATGAACTCAACCGTGATAAAACTCGTTTATTATTTATTCTGATGAGCAATTGAGCTCTTGTGTCGACACATTCAGGTGAGTGTGTCTGCTGGTTATATTAACATTAAAATTTAGTTTGTATTCATTAAAAATAATGGGAACAACTTCTATTTTAGTGGGGGTTTTTTTTTTTTTGAAATCTGGGATGGCTTTATAAACTATTACTATAAACTTAAAAGCTAATGTTAGTTATCACATGTTTTTCTTTTAGTCTAATTTGATAACAAAAAAGACCGATGACCCATAACTAACTGTTAGTTGGTCGGACTAGCTCTTGAGACACAATGGCTGTTTATGAAACTGGCTCCTGAGCACGTGCTTGCATCATGGCTGATCACTTACAGGAAAAACACATGGATTTCACATGTGCAAAAACATGTTAAAAGCACATGTGAAATATGTGGGTGACGTGAAACGTGTTTTGCACATGGGAAATGTGTGCTTTTGGAACATTTTCGTGTGAATCCCATGTGATCACGTGAAAAACATGTAAATTTCCTATGTGAAATTCATGTGGTTTTTCTGTAAGGGAAGTGAACTCACCTTGTGACAGCATTTAACCAAGCTTTAGTCGTGTTTGTCTATGAGTATACTGTTACATATTAATCATTACTTGTTTTTGTCCCCATTTAGGATGACTATCTGCAGTGGAGCCAGTGATTTTAGGTGAGGCCAGGCCTGAACTCATTGAAAGTTTTCAGTTTGTATGCCCTGGAATGATGAATTTAATGCGTTAGACTGCTGATCAGCATTGATGTTAACTCAAATCACTGACCAGACTGAAGATCTTAAATCGTTAAGATTATCTTGATCTTAATGTTAATGGTGGCTTTTACTCTTGAAACAGGGCGAGGTGAGTTGGAAGAGGCTGAGGTTTGTATGTGCTCCATTCCAGTGTTTAATTCTAGATAAGTTAGTTAAATAACTTAAATGTGTTTTTGGGAGATGTATAATTTTACAGGGTATACGTAACTTTAGCAAAATTCTGTGTGTTTGAGTTTCTGTGCACAATAAAACAAAATGGACATCTTTGTCTGTGTTGTGGTTTTTTTTTTTGTGTGTGTTTATATAGAGCACTGAATCTGAACCCGTGAAGCCTCTTCGTGGCTCACTGGGTCAAGCAGCAGTGCAACAGTAAAGGCTTGTTATAACTGGAGTTTCTTGGCTTTTCTTCCAAGTTGCTCTTTTAAAAGCAATCTACAAAATTCTGAGTTTGTTATACAAGTGTATATGAGGGTGAATGGGACAGTTTTTTGAATTTCTGTCTTGTGTAAGTTTTTTTTTTTTTTTTTTTTTTGCCATAAATTAAAAACTTCAGCTCAACACATGTGTTTTTGTAATACTGAAGATGTTACCAATCCATTTGAACAGAAAACAAGTTTATATGTGACCCTGGAGTACAAAACCATGTGGCAATAGCCAACAATACATTGTATGGGTCAAAGTTATCCATTTTTCTTTTATGCCAAAAATCATTAGGATATTAAGTAAAGATCATGTTCTATGAAGGTATTTTGTAAATTTCCTACTGTAAATATATCAAATGTGTTATTAGTAGTAATATGTATTGCTAAGGACTTCATTTGGACAACTTTAAAGGTGATTTTCTCAATATTTAGACTTTTTTTTTGCACCCTCAGATTCAGGATTTTCAAATAGTTGTATCTCAGCTCCTAACAACCCATACATCAATGGAAAGCTTATTTATTCAATTTCAAAAAAATTGACCCTTATGACTGGTTTTGTGGTCCAGGGTCACATATTATAATGAAAGGATGTGACACTTTTTTTTTGGGTAATGTGATTGACGGCACAACTTACTGAATTAGTAAGTGCATTTATTACACAAGCTAGTTAATACTTTGGTATAATTTCATATGCAAGATTTCTTTTTTTGTTCATTATTAAGAGTCCATGTTCATTTCTGTTCAACTTTAATAAACTTAATGTTTATTACTTCATAGAGTATAACATGTAATTGAGGTAAAAGAAGGGCAAAAGTTAAGTGTAATCAAGTACAAAAAAAAAAAAAATGGCGCTGGTCCAAAATTCATCACCACAAATTATAAACTGGGTAACATTTGGATGAAAGGTTGGGTGGTCCCATCTACACTAAACTTTTAACCTGCACAAACCTTTGATGGAAACATGAATATTCTGTATTACTACAATGAAATCATTTGTATGTATATATATATATATATATATATATATATATAAAATTTAATTAACTATGTTCTATTTTCAGAATTTGGTTTTCTTTTAGCATAATAAAGCTAGTTCATGAACATTTTTGTGGTTGATTAGGGGTTGCACAAATGAAAAGTGGGAAACACCAATTTAGAGAATACAGAGCCACACAATGGTTAGCTCTTGCAAGGTTAATTATTTTCTTAATTAGCTAAGCCTTTAAGCACTGTTCAAAATCACCCAAATTCTTAAAATATAAACATAAAATGAACTCATTTTTTACTGATTTTGTTGCAGTAGTGCATCATATTCATGTTTCCATCAAAAGTTTGTGTAAAATAGTAGATGATTTTATGACCTTATGAAAACTAGCAAAAGCTTGTCATTTTCCCTCACTTCATGCATTTCAGGGTTAACTTCCTGTTTGATGCCTGTCCCGCCCACCTACGTCACATCAGTGAGGTCATCCAATTTTGATTATGTGGTCTCACAGCTAGGGCTCAGGAACATTTATTTTCACTTATTAGGCGAGAAAATAAACTATTTGACCTAATGTCCCAGTCACCCATAATTCACCCTACATTTGAAAAAGATACTGGAAACACTGGAATTATTTTTCAAAAGCCTTTTATCAATTTCCACACACAATCATGTTGTCAATATGGCCGAACACAATATTAACAAAATATTGTGCAAAAGAATTAGCGATTGGCAGAGCGTGCACAAAAAAAATCAATTGTGAATGGCAATATTGTAGCACAAACTGTCATTCAAAGTAAACACATTGAAATCAAAGTACACGTAGTATTGATTATTTGGACTCGAGTCCAAAATGGACGTGGAAATAGCCACAATTTACGTTCATGGACACCTTAGCACCAGCTAAGATACAGACCTTGTCATGTTTGCTGGATATAAAACACTTTCTCAGACCTCTCAATACATGTAAAGTATCTGATAATGGATGAATGTCAAAATTCATTCATGATATTTTAGATGGCAAAGTTCACTTTGCCACTGTTAATCCAACAGAAACTACCTACCTGATTTAATACACCATATGACCTGCAAGCACAGTAAAAAGAAAAAGTCTATACCTGACAATGAACAACACAGATATCAACACTTGACAAAGTATGCCAAACAAAGTGGACAAAAATGCTTTGTACATTCAACAATCTTCTCCACATGTACACAACATACCAGTTCATCGGTGTTGGAAATAGAATAGCACTTATTTTTTTAGCCCAAGAATCCAATAATCCACCACATAAAACACTGTGGTCAACACAAAATTATCTTCATTTCAAGTGAACAATGACCACTTTTCTACACTTTATGTTAATGGTTTTTGAAGGTGAGGGCGTCTCACACAACCAGTCCAATTAGCATCCGCCAAATAAAGCCATTCAGTCTTCAAAAACCCATACGAGAATTTGTTTTTCCAAGCCATGGGACTTTCCAGTGGGGTTTAGGGGTTAATACGGATACCACAAGGATGTTTGTTTATGGGTTGTACCCTTTATCTAGCAACTGAACAGCAGCTTCAAATTCACATTTGATGTGTAATTTATGTAAATATGTGAGAGCCTCTTTAGGTAATGTTTACCACAGATCAACAAATAAAAAAATAAAAATAAAAAAAACACTATTCTAAAAGCAAGTAGGAAATTCCCTAGGGAAGCCATGACGATTTAGCCTTCCAGGTTGACCTACAAATTGACAGATCTTTTTGGGTTCTGTGATGTGAATTTACACCAAAATACACTAGGATTGATTAGATGACAAACTAAAACTATATAAAAAGATATGGGGAGCGTTTATGAAGTTGGTTAGCCTGTATATTTAGCTGTCCTAACTATGCACATTAGCATTGTTAACGTGTTTTTTCTCCTCAGAACAGACCATTTGAGAACCACTGAGGGACAATGGTTGACTGGAGATGTCTCACACAGAAAGCTCTTGAACCCCAGGCTGTTTTGAGTAGGGATCACTTGGGAATGAGGGGTTATTGGCTGGTGTCCCTCTTGAGCACAGTGAAATTGATCTAATTGCATAATCGGACGCCACACAGAGGGCTCAGGCAGCGGTGAATGGAAGAGGATAATGGTGTACTAGTAGGTATGTTGTGTCTAAGAAATTATTTGTTGCTTAGAAGGATATGACAACCATGAGAAAATCATAAATGGCTTATAGTTTTGTTTAAATGACCAGATGTATCCATTACTGGTGTTTGTTACATGTCTCAAGGATGCACGTCCTCCAATATCAAACCCTCCAAGGTGGTTTGCAGGCACCCTGTCATACTAAAAGTCCTTGTATTGTAAATCATATCTGCCGACCAGGCCCTTAGGCTATTGCAGGAAAGAGTTTAGGTTGTGCCATGCGACCCCAGGACTTTTGGTAAGTCAGCGTGCATCAAACAGAGGTAGTGTACACTTTACCTAGTCACATAGACTGCCTCTTCACTAGTTGTTCAACATCCATCACCAAAACCTCTTTATCCTGTTTGAGGGCCAACAGCCTGTGCATTCGGACTGTCCCAATCAAATCAAAAGCAAGCAAGCAAGCAAGCAATATTGTCCTTTCTTTAAGTTATGGATGTGTTCAGATTTTTCACAGCTCTGTTCAATGGGCAATATGGCACCTGTAATTTTCAAGTCAGGTATAGTCTTGCCCTCATGGGACTTTATCTGCTTTATACAGCAACGCATCTTCACATGTCATCAAGGGATTCCTCAAGGTCCAAGGTTTCTTCGTCCTTCAAGGCATTGGCATTGGAACGTGTGTCCATGGCAGAGTGCATGATAGGCAGCCAGACGTCATCCATGTTTGGCATTACAAATATTTTCTGCGTAAGGTAATGGAAGCGTCAGAGGGGCATGAAAAAGTAAAGACAATACAAAATAAAAGCCTTGTCTATTATGAGCAAACAAATATAGGGTAAGTAAAGTTTGGTGTTTATACGACACCAGTGTATTTGAAGGTGCATGCATGGTATTTGGCTCCAAACTGGTAATTATGGGTTTTTGCAGTTCTTAAAGGATTATTTAACTTCAAAATGAAAATTTCCTGATTATTTACTCACCCCCATCTCATCCAAGATGTTCATGTCTTTCTTTCTTCAGTCGAAAAGAAATCAAGTTTTTTTGAGAAAAAACATTCCAGGATTTTTCTCCAATGGCAACCAATGGTTGAAGGTCCAAATCAATGCAGTTTCAAAGGAAGGGCTTCAGAGGCTCTGAACGATCCCAGCCGAGGAATAGGGTCTTATTTAGCCAATCCATCGGTCATTTTCTTAAAAAAAAAAACATTTATATACTTTTTCACCTCAAATGCGCGACTTCGGTGTTCTGCTTCTTCACGCCGTATGACGCCATCACGTCGGAAAGGTGACGCGTGACGTAGGTGGAAGTACCGACCCAGTGCCGAAAAACTCCATCTGATGTTCTCCAACTTTAAAATTGTCTGACATCGTTGTTTTACCTTTATTTTTGTAAAGGGCGTTTGATTTAGTCTTTGCACGTTTGTTTTAACACTGGGTCGGTACTTCCACCTTCGTCACGCGTGACTTTTACAACGTGATGACGTCTTACGCCGTGAAGGAGCAGAACACCGAAGTCGCGCATTTGAGGTTAAAAAGTACATAAATGTTTATTTTTTTTTAAATGACCGATGGTTTGGCTAGATAAGACCCTATTCCTCGGCTGGGATCGTGCAGAGCCTCTGAAGCCCTTCCTTTGAAACTGCATTCATTTGGACCTTCAACTGTTGGTTGCCATTGAAGTCCATTATATGGAGAAAAATCCTGGAATGTTTTCCTCAAAAAATGTAATTTCTTTTCGACTGAAGAAAGAAAGACAAACATTTTGGATGAGATGGGGGTGAGTAAATTATCAGGAAATTTTTTAATTTTGAAGTGAACTAATCCTTAAAAACCACTAATGCGACAGTTTCTAACACTGGCTCTCAAGGTCCACTGCCCTGCAGAGTTTAGCTTCAACTTTGATCTGCAGTGGACCTCAAGGGCCAGAGCTGAGAACCCCTGAACTAACCAATGGCAATCCTTAACCTATAACACCTTTGAGAAGACCAATCGATTTACCTGAAACTCCTGATTTAGTTTTTTTTCTATCCAGTCTGTCACGTGAGCAAAAGTAACCTCTCTCTCGCCCAGTTTAGGCCGAGCTTTCAGTTCCAGACGAGGAGGCTTTCTGAAGCCATACCTGAAATAAACAGAAACATCCACATAAGCACGTCCACATACATGCCTTCACTCTGAAAACATCATTTCACCATTACCTGCATTTTTTTTACTGCAGTTTAAGGGTCAGTTCACCTAAACATGGAACAAATTGTCACCAATTACCCTCAAACCCGTAAGACTTCCTTCGCAACACAAATGAAGATGTTTTTAATGAAATCTGAAAGATTTCGGTCCCTCCATTGACAGTCCACGCAACTGATGCTTCAAATAGTTCATAAAGAGATCGTAAAACTAATCCGTATGAATTATGAGCAGTTTAGTCCATCACTTTATATGATGAACAGATTTAATATAGGCTTTTATTCACATATAAACATTGATCGGTGATAATAAACAGAAGCTCAACCGAACCGAAAGTGGTAGTTGCATAGCTGTCAATGGAGGGACAGAAAAATCTCAGATTTCATTAAAAATATCTTCATTTGTGTGAGAGTGAGTAAATGATGACAATTTTCATTTTTCGGGTGTACTAACCCTTTAACTGTCAGAAATAAATCTTAATGGTCTTTTAAAGATCCTTTAAATAAACTTTAAATCCAATCTATGAAATATCTTGACACGTGTACTGAATTATGACCAGCAGATGGCATGATAGAGACATTTATGATGCACAAAAGATACTGGCTGCATCCGAAAACGTAGGCAGCTGACTTGTTGCCTTGCTGCCCTATTAGGCAATGACTTTGCAGAGAGCGTTTGCGCATGAAGGTATCTTACAAAACTAAGGCAGCGTAACGGATTAATGATCTACAGCAAAATAGAGAGAGCTTTGGTGATAACTAAGCAAATATTGAATTACTACATTAGTAATTTCTTGCTAGAAATGACATCAAAAGTTGGAAATCGTTGGTCAAAAATGTACATTTACACACAAACTGATCACCAACTGCAACTTTCAGACGCCATCTTTCTTTTTCTAGCTCAACTGTCATTTAATGGAATGCACAGGATTGTGGGATATCAAAGGCAGCAAAGGATACATCTATAATCGATCAGATGAAGGTATTTCAGGAGACAGGAAGTGAATCTAACATTGGATTCGGACGTGTCTTGATGCCTTCCTACTTTGGAATGTGTCCTCAAAGGCAGTATTTTTAAGCTATATGACTATAATCCTGTGCACTTGCCATTTGAGCAGGATATTAAAGAAAACACTATACCATATCCTGTCTGTTGGAGGGGGGGGAATGTTGACCGCTAGTGTTCCTTGACACTCCTGAACCTCCACCGTCAGGACTAGCGGGGTGTTGGACACCTCCTCCATCTTCTTCTTAATGAACTCGGTCTCTGTGGCTTTCTGGAAATACTTGGACTTGGCAATCTTGTCCACAAAGCGCATGATTTTGCTGGGTCGGTGTCCCCCAACATAACTGTGAAGAAAAGAGTTATTCATGCAGTATGTTCTACAGGTGTGTGGCCATCTTTGATTGGCTGGTAGGTGTTTTAAAGCCATGCCTGCTTTCTCGGCTATTTTCATGGTAACAAGTTGAAATACTATAAGAGAGCAATTTAAAAACCTATAAGGTTTAAAAAAAATTTGCTTTAGATAAAAACTGGATTCAGGGTTGACTCTTTAAACATTTGCCCATCTTAGACCCTTAGGTCCTGTTCACACCTGGTGTTAAGATGCGTTTTGTTGACCAAATCACAAGTGGACAACGCTAAATACAGGTGTAAACGGGGTCTAAAACCTTTTGAGATTGTCCACTTTCGACCACTTACTTAGACCAGCCTACTGACCTAATGCGTAAACATTATGGGATGCACGCTAGCCAGATGGGATTTAAACTGTCGCCTGTAGACCCAAGTTTGGTTTGAAGATGAAAAACGTCCCAAGCACAATGTTCTCTCTCCATTCCTGATTTCTAACACACACTCACAGCGTTTGGCTGGTCTTGTGGCGGTCAGAGCAGAAACGAAAGCTGATGTTCTCCGTGTGTTTTTCCGTCGTCTCTGGTCGAGTTCATATGTAAATTGCGTGAGCTTATTTCATTCATTAGATCGGAAGATCTAATAGACCCTCCCCTCAAAGAAATCAGGACAGAAGTGGTTGAAGGTGGACAAAAGAGACGGATTTAAACACCAGGTGTAAACAGGAATGTCTCTCCCTCATCTAATAGTAATAATACATTTTATTTATAATACGCTTTTCTAAAACCCAAAGCGCTACAAACAATAACAAATAAAATACAAAAATAATGCAATACAGAGAAATTATAAAATCATAAAATAACCATTACAGTACAACAACAGAATACTAATCATGACGATCTATATAAGCAATTTTGAAAAGATGAGTTTTTAACAGCTTCTTGAAACTGGCTAATGTGGAGCATCTCTAACAGTGAGAGGAAGTGCATTCCATAACCAGAGAAAGCTCTCTCCCCCATAGATCTTAATCTACAGGGAGGCTGCTGAAGAGTAAGAAAATCAGCTGACTGAAGGGAACGAGAAGGCGTGTACAGGGTGACTAAGTCACAGATTTAAGAAGGGGCTATTCCATGCATAGCTTTGTAAGTTAGTGTGAGAGTTTTAAAAACAATACGCGACTGAACAGGAAGCCAATGCAAACTATAAAGCACAAAAGCTGTGATGTGTTGATGTGATGAAGTATATGTAAGAACGCGTGCTGCTGGATTCTGGATATACTGCAGCCGTTTGATTGATTTAGCAGGTAACCTAACAAATAGTGCGTTACAATAGTCAATCCTGGAAGTTACAAATGCATGAATAAGCCTTTCAGCATTAGGCGGAGTGAGGAAAGGCCTAATTCTTGCAAGGTTTCTAAGATGATGGAATGATTTTGTAATAATCTTAATATGGGAGTCTAGCGTCAGATGAGTGTCAAAAATCACACCAAGGTTACGAGCTTGAGCAGATGGAAATACGACACTATCATTGACAATCAAGTTAAAATTGCTACCTTATGAATAGCCGCTGGTGTGCCAATAAGTAGAACCTCTGTCTTAGAACAATTCAGTTTTAAAAAATTATAGTGCATCCATGTTTTTATTTCCTGCACACACTCTGAGAGAACTATAGAGGTGATAGTAGGATCAGACTTGGAGCTGATATAAATTTGGGTATCATCAGCATAAAAGTGATACCCCAAGCCATATTTCCTAATGATTTGCCCCAGGAAGCATATAAACACTAAACAATATGGGACCCAGGACAGATCCCTGGGGCACACCATGGCAGACCTGTCCAATTTGAGAATTGTTGTTTCCCAAGACAACAAACTGAGAACGATCAGTGAGGTAAGATTTAATCCAATTAAGCACAGTACCAGTGATACCAAGCCATCTCTCCAGCCTATTTAGCAGGATAGAATGGCACACTGTGTCAAAAGCTGCAGTGAGATCTAATAAGACCACGATGGTAGAGGCTCCAGAGTCAGCTGAGACAAGCAGGTCATTCATAACTCGAACCAGGGCTGTCTCTGTACTGTGTCCCTTTCTAAACCCAGACTGAAAAGGTTCGAAAAGCTTGTTGGAAGACAAGTGTGAGTGGAGTTGTGCCATAACCACATGTTCCAAAACCTTAGCAAGAAAGGGTAGATTTGTCACATCCAGGCTTTTTAAAGGCTGGTGTAATAGATGCAACTTTAAGGGCTTTTGGAACAATACCAGTAGTAAGGGAGGTATTCACAATTTTCAAAATGAGGGGACTAATTGAAGAGAGACACACCTTAAGAACAGATGTTGGGATTGGGTCGAGAGTACATGTAGTTGTATTCATTGCCATCACTAATTTCAAAATACAATCAATAGTGACTATGTTAAAGCTGGAGAATGCAGTTTCAGGAAAACTAACTGGATAGGTCTCAGGAACTGCAGAGCAGGGGACCGAACTGATAGACTTATAGATGTTTTCAATTTTTTTCCATAAAGAAATAAAGAAACTTGTTACACTCCTGCACAGAGGAACAAATTAGTGGCTTAATTGGTGCAAGAATACTGTTGATTGTCTTAAAAATCTTGTTGGGGTTTGCAGCACCATCTCTAATGACAGACGAGTAGTACTGTGTTCTTGCTGCTTTGAGTGCTTCAGCATATTGACTCAAATGCTCATCATACATGAGTTTATGAACAGTTAAGCATGACTGGCGTTCAAGCTGCCTACTTTTCGCCTACTTGTGATCCGATCAACCAAAACGCATTTTAGTACCAGGTGTAAACAGGGCCTCAGAGCTTTGTGTTGGGCTGTTAAACATATCCTGAATTAAGATTGATCAATCTCACCCTTCCACTCCTGGAATTTCAGGCACTTCGGCAGTATCTTCCTCATCAGAAGATCCTGCACTCGATGATTCTTCATCACTGTCGGCCAGGAAGTAAGCGCGTGGTCTGGGTCTAGTGCATGCACACAAACAGACAAAAGCTTATGCAGCATCTTTCTATGAGAACTGGCTTTCTAAAAAAAAGGGAATGTGCAAAGCTCTTGCAACACACCTGTACTAAAGTTGACATGGTCCTTTACACAGACAATACACAGTAAAAAACAGAATTTCCTCTAAAGATTAAAGCTCTGTTCCGAACCCTAGTGAGCTGTAACACTTATAGGCATCATTTGAGTGTTTTAGACACAAAGGCAGAATCACATATATCACTTATTGCAATCCCAGTGACGCTTAATCAAGGGCTAGGAACAGAACTTCTGTAAGCACATGCAGACCATAGCGGATGTGGAATGAAGGGAAAATATGAGAAGCAGCAAAAACATTCAGCATGTACGACATAATGAGAGACTTCAGAAAAGCCCTGATTCAACTCACCATTAAGAGATCACATCCACAAAGAAATGAGTCCAGCGGAAACAGCAAAAAGAGTAAATGATAAATACATCCAACAGAAAAATAACCCATCAAAAGAACGCAGCATCTCACAAAAAACAAAAACAAAAAAAAGAACAAGAAGCCTAGATATTTGGAACAAGTGACGAGGAACGTCTGACAACATACTGTATGCATTGGCCTTCTGAAATGTCATCCATTCTCTTACCCTTCTTTTCCCTGTTCTCCTAAGCCTTCTCCCTCCTTTCCCAGTCTGGTCAGGTTCATCTTGGTTTCAAGAGTCATAAGAAAGGAACCGTTGTACGAGATCTCCAGGTCAAACCAAAGGCCTACAAAAGGAGATTGCCAAAACATATTTGGTCACACTTTAAAATTAATGTCTGAATGTTACTGCATTAAATAATATAACAAAATGGTGTCATCTGCAATATTCCACTAACAAAACATGGAACAAAACACAAAACTCTCCCCGGAGAACAATCCCTTATTCTGTCCCGTCTCCTGGATTGTGATTATCCAACTGTACTGTTTGGAATCAATATGGTCTAAATTATATGATATATTATTGATACTTTTTCATCATCATTTTATCATTAAAGGTAGGGTAGGCAATTTGTTTTATAAACACTTTTTGTTATTCTGGTTGAAACTGTCTTCACATCCTGATAGAAATCAATAATAGAAATGGTCTAAATATTAAAACATGTACATATATCTTCTGTGGTCTCAGGACCAAAAAATGTTCTTCCAATCATTGCATTCGGTCCGAACCTACCTGTCTGTCAACATACACTATATTGCCAAAAGTATTGGGATGCACCTCTAAATCATTGAATTCAGGTGATCCAATCACTTCCATGGCCACAGGTGTATAAAATCAAGCACCTAGGCATGCAGACGCTTCTACAAACATTTGTGAAAGAACGGGTCGCTCTCAGGAGTTCAGTGAATTCAAGCGTGGTACCGTGATAGGTTGCCACTGGTGCAATAAGTCCATTGGTGAAATTTCCTCACTACTAAATATTCCACGCTCAACTGTTAGTGGTATTATAACAAAGTGGAAGCCATTGGGAACAACAGCAACTCAGCCACGAAGTGGTAGGCCACGTAAAATCACAGAGTGGGGTCAGCGCATGCTGAGGCGCACAGTGCGCAGAAGTCGCCAACTTTCTGCAGAGTCAATAGCTACAGACCTCCAAACTTCTTGTGGCCTTCAGATTAGCTCAAGAACAGTGTGTAGAGAGCTTCATGAATGGGTTTTCATGGCCGAGCAGCTGCATCCAAGCCTTACATCACCAAGTGCAATGCAAAGCGTGGGATGCAGTGGTGTAAAGCACACCACCACTGGACTCTAGAGCAGTGGAGACGTGTTCTCTGGAGTGACCAATCACGCTTCTCTGTCTGGCAATCCGATGGACGAGTCTGGGTTCTGGGTTGCTTCTAGAAGAATGGTCAAAAAATATCCCATAAACACACTCCTAAACCTTGTGGAAAGCCTTCCCAGAAGAGTTGAAGCTGTTACGGATTAAGAATGGGACGTCATTAAAGTTAATGCGCATGTAAAGGCAGACGTCTCAAAACTTTTGGCAATATAGTGTATTTCCAATATAGTGTATTTCCATACCTCCGTGCACCTGCTCGCGCATCACGAAACACGTCATCAGTAACTGAGCACCACAAACAAACAGCAGCCACCTTTTACAGTTCCTCCTGAACCAAAACAACCAGCTTATGCTGCGTTCATGCAATGTCGTAACCGTAATTTTGAGATGGCATCCTGTGACGTTCTAACCAGAGCTGTTCACGTCCTCAGACAGATTTATTTATCAATGCCGAAATGAATCTGCAGCAGTCAGGTGGTACAACTAGAGCTCTGGAAGTTGTTTACGTTCATTATTATTGTAATGTTATGTTCTTTGAGACATGAGGTAGTTTAACGCCGTCTCTCATGACACTTTGCAGACTCTGCTCTGGCTGTGTGCGTTCATGTGTTTTTAAGGAGCCGTGGCTTTGGAGACGCTCTGAAGTGTGGGTGGGATCTCATGCTTTCAAAGCTAGCTTGCTATCGCTAGTCTCTCCACAATTGCCTACCCTACCTTTAAGTTTCACTAGCCCAAACAGCACGATTTGATTCTGTACTATTTTGACACAACGAGCCACCTGTATAAATTCGGATGCCCATGTTGTCCCCTGAAAAACAAGCACAGCACTGCTTTCCTTCACATTTCCCTGATTTGAACATAATCCCTCAAATGAATCTGGCTGGACTCTACACCCAGCATGAGGATGCACTGATTAAATTGATGCAGGAGTCGCTAGTGAACCCCTGGAAATCTTAAAAGCCACACTGTCATGACGCACACTTCCTCCTGAGCGAGTGAAAGGTCAGTGATTGAGTTTGCTCCACTCTGATTGGCTCAGACACACACTGATCCTCTGAGCCCAGCGGGCAGCTTTCTAGATGACGAACGAGAAGTTTAACAACCTGGCAGGGGTCTGGCCATTTACCAAATCGTACACATCCACCGGAGCAGTAACTGTAGGGGTGCTACTCCATCGGTACAGTGCATTACTGCAGAGATATAGCTTGACTGTGTCAGTGAGGCACATCTAATGCTTTCGGTAAATGATTAAAGTGTATAGACAATTTTTTTGAGAGATGAAAAAGATCACAAGACACTCCTGAAAGAACCAAAACTTCCAATAAAATTTTCTTAGGCACCCTGTATGAAAATGTAACCTGGTGGCTCTTGCTATGGGCCCATGAAGTTGCTCTGGGCCTTTACACACCCAAGTTGAATACTTAGGGGTTGTTTAAAACACCTTTATAAGCTGTTTTTAGCATTATAGCTCAAAGAGCAGAGCACGGCACTAGGTCATGGGCTTGGTTTCCAGGGAAAGCATGAACTGATGAAATGTATACCAATGCAATAAAAAATGCTTTGGATAAAAGTGACCAAATGCATAAATGTAAATAAGAGTGTTGTAGTTGAAGAAAGAGTTACAAATCATGGACAAAAAGGGCATGCTAATTACTGTGACATGCTCTTAAAAGGCATTGGATCAGTATCCGTCCGTCCGTCCATCCATCCATTTATCCATCCGTCCGTCTGTCTGTCTATCTATCCGTCCGTCCATCTATCATTCTGTCTGTCTATCCATCTATCTGTCTGTCCATCTATCTATCCATCTGTTTATCCATCCGTCTGTCTGTCTGTCTATCTTTCTATCATTCTGTCTGTCTGTCTATCCGTCCATCTATCTATCATTCTGTCTGTCTATCTGTCTATCCATCCATCCGTCCATCTATCATTCTGTCTGTCTATCCATCTATCTATCCGTCTGTCTGTCTGTCTATCCATCTATCTATCTATCTATCCGTCTGTCTGTCTATCCGTCTGTCTGTCTATCTATCCGTCTGTCTGTCTATCCGTCCGTCTGTCTATCCGTCCGTCCATCTATCTATCATTCTGTCTGTCTATCTGTCTATCCATCCATCCATCCATCCGTCTGTCTGTCTATCCATCCGTCCATCTATCTATCTATCATTCTGTCTGTCTGTCTGTCTGTCTGTGTCTGTCTATCCATCCGTCCATCTATCTATCATTCTGTCTGTCTATCTGTCTATCCATCCATCCATCCATCCATCCGTCCGTCTATCCATCTATCCATCTATCATTCTGTCTGTCTGTCTGTCTGTCTATCCGTCCGTCCATCTATCTATCATTCTGTCTATCTATCTGTCTATTTATCCATCCGTCCGTCCATCCATCCATCCATCCATCCATCCATCTATCATTCTGTCTGTCTGTCTATCCATCCGTCCGTCCGTCCGTCCATCTATCATTCTGTCTGTCTATCTATCTATCTATCTATCTATCTATCTATCTATCTATCTATCTATCTATCTATGTATCCGTCTGTCTGTTTATCCATCCGTCCGTCCGTCCATCATTGTCTGTCCGTCCGTCCGTCCGTCCGTCTATCATTGTCCGTCCGTCCGTCCGTCCGTCTGTCCATCCATCCATCCATCCATCCATCCATCTACAGTGGGGAGAACAAGTATTTGATACACTGGCGATTTTGCAGGTTTTCCTACTTACAAAGCATGTAGAGGTCTGTAATTTTTATCATGGGTACTCTTCAACTGTGAGAGACGGAATCTAAAACAAAAATCCAGAAAATCACATTGTATGATTTTTAAATAATTAATTTACATTTTAATGCATGACATAAGTATTTGATCACCTACCAACCAGTAAGAATTCCGGCTCTCACAGACCTGTTAGTTTTTCCTTTAAGAAGCCCTCCTGTTCTCCACTCATTACCTGTATTAACTGCACCTGTTTGAACTCGTTACCTGTATAAAAGACACCTGTCCACACACTCAATCAAACAGACTCCAATCTCTCCACAATGGCCAAGACCAGAGAGCTGTGTAAGGACATCAGGGATAAAATTGTAGACCTGCACAAGGCTGGGATGGGCTACAGGACAATAGGCAAGCAGCTTGGTGAGAAGGCAACAGCTGTTGGCGCAATTATTAGAAAATGGAAGAAGTTCAAGATGATGGTCAACCTCCCTCGGTCTGGGGCACCATGCAAGATCTCACCTCGTGGGGCATCAATGATCATGAGGAAGGTGAGGGATCAGCCCAGAACTACACGGCAGGACCTGGTCAATGATCTGAAGAGAGCTGGGACCACACTCTCAAAGAAAACCATTAGTAACACTACGCCGTCATGGATTAAAATCCTGCAGCGCACGCAAGGTCCTCCTGCTCATGTCCAGGCCCGTCTGAAGTTTGCCAATGACCATCTGGATGATCCAGAGGAGGAATGGGAGAAGGTCATGTGGTCTGATGAGACAAAAATAGAGCTTTTTGGTCTAAACTCCACTCGCCGTGTTTGGAGGAAGAAGAAGGATGAGTACAACCCCAAGAACACCATCCCAACCGTGAAGCATGGAGGTGGAAACATCATTCTTTGGGGATGCTTTTCTGCAAAGGGGACAGGACGACTGCACCGTATTGAGGGGAGGATGAATGGGGCCATGTATCGCGAGATCTTGGCCAACAACCTCCTTCCCTCAGTAAGAGCATTGAAGATGGGTCGTGGCTGGGTCTTCCAGCATGACAACGACCCGAAACACACAGCCAGGGCAACTAAGGAGTGATGCATCTCAAGGTCCTGGAGTGGCCTAGCCAGTCTCCAGACCTGAACCCTATAGAAAATCTTTGGAGGGAGCTGAAAGTCCGTATTGCCCAGCGACAGCCCCGAAACCTGAAGGATCTGGAGAAGGTCTGTATGGAGGAGTGGGCCAAAATCCCTGCTGCAGTGTGTGCAAACCTGGTCAAGAACTACAGGAAACGTATGATCTCTGTAATTGTAAACAAAGGTTTCTGTACCAAATATTAAGTTCTGCTTTTCTGATGT
Source organism: Coreius guichenoti (assembly GCA_039654105.1). Lineage (NCBI taxonomy): Eukaryota > Metazoa > Chordata > Actinopteri > Cypriniformes > Gobionidae > Coreius > Coreius guichenoti. The sequence continues at coordinate 5,306,935 of CM077171.1, forward strand.
ATCAAATACTTATGTCATGCAATAAAATGCAAATTAATTACTTAAAAATCATACAATGTGATTTTCTGGATTTTTGTTTTAGATTCCGTCACTCACAGTTGAAGTGTACCTATGATAAAAATTACAGACTTCTACATGCTTTGTAAGTGGGCAAACCTGCAAAATCGGCAGTGTATCAAATACTTGTTCTTCCCACTGTATCTATCTATCATTCTGTCTGTCTGTCTGTCTATTCATCCATCATCCATCGCAGGCCTTACCTCTGTGATCTACAGATGGTTTGGAGGAGCTGAGGATCTTAGGAATGGATATTCCCATGTCCAGCTCAGTGAGGGTCAGCTCATTCATGAAGTACGGTAGCTGTAATAATCATTACATTAAGTTACTGTTTGAAACGAAACACACAGTCAGATAGTCTGATCTGAGATGTACACTATCAGTACTCACCCTGATCTTACTCAGCTTTTTCTGGATCTTTTTGGACACCACGTCTGCCCAGTATTTTTCTCCAAGAAAGTCCCAGAAAATGCGACCCAAGAGAGCATTGACCCAGGCCTCAGACTCGGCCTCCTGCTCACGACTCTCTGGAAACTACGAGACAAGCACAACAGAACACACTTCTTCATTAGAAGACATTAAAGTAACATCACAGACTACAGGAGAGCACTACTAATTTCACTGTTTTCTGGCAATGAGGAAGCTTTGTACTCTAAGTGTTGATAATATGGTTATGCACTGTTTCCTGTTTCCAGTAAATGTAACAAGCAGCATATTACACAGAATACAGTTTTGAAATATGGAATTCATTTGTGTGATTACAGGTCTTTTTTCATGGCTTATCCAATGGAACACCATTAAGGATTACGAATACTTATACCATATAATCTTATTAGAGAAGGGTGTCTGAGGCTACAAGCCTCAGTATTTGACAGGTTGAGTTGGTTTGGTTTTTAAATGTAAGATGCTTTCTGATTTCTGAAAGATGTTGTGAAGTGTTGTGTACCTTCTTAACGGTTCCCGGGCTGTTTCCAGCACTCTGCACAGGGCTTGTGGCGGGGCTGCCAGTGGACTGGCTGACATATTTGGCCATGTAGACGTTGTATTCCAGAACTTTCTGTTTGACACTGGCACCGAGGTCTTTTTGTCTGGGATGAGACTGGAGCACTTCATCCAGACTGCCACGGCTGCTGCTGCGGCTCTGAGACAGACAGCCTGCCGAGAGAGATCGTGGAGATAATGCTACTTGTTCATTAAAAATATCAACAGTTGTACACATCAACAAATACTTCATCTGTAGAATATTCATATCATTACTATAACCTGAAAACCCTGATCCGAGTAGAAGCAATGATCAATTTGAATGCCTCATTCGTAAACAGTGATTTCTATTGTGCTATCATGACAAATATACTTTTTCTTAAAAGGCACAATGTGTAAATTTTCACCACTAGAGGTCGCTTATTCAAAACAAAGGCGTAGCTTGATGACGCCTTGATTTCGCAGGATCATGTGAGTTGTTGTCTTCACCTCTACAGCCGGTGGAAAAGAATCCGAAGGGACTCGGGCAGAAATCCTATTCACGGATGAGCTAATGTATTAAAGATTTATTAACATTACTGTAGTATGAAGCAGGGTTGGAGTGGAACGAGGCGCTGAAGCGATTGCTAATGAGAGACGAGCGCGACACACGGCTCGAGAGCAGCGGAGCTTTTATTATGACAGAGACGAGCATTTCCTCTTCTTCTGCTCATGCGTATGTGGGGTAACGCAGCGCTGTTTTATCATATTACACCCATTTAAACCAAAAGACTAACTGTGTTGAGCTGTAGAACAATGATTAGTTTTCGGTCCATGAATGATCCAAACAGTTGCTCACCTGTGTAATAAAACACATCATATATTAAAGTGTCTTTGGTGTTTCCATGGTTTCTACAAAATAAAACCGGAAATCGAGGGTAACGCGGGTATGATGTCATTGATAGGTGACGCTCGGACACGTTCCGTGTCCTGGTTAAAATCGCTTATTTCTCTGGATTTAAATATTCTTGGAAACATTTGGGATAATGTAAGTACACAAGTCAACAAAATATATAACATTGTTCTAGTGGTTTTTGGATATTTGAATCCCAAAATCTTACATATTGTGCCTTTAAAGGGGGTATATGTAATTTTCAGTCACTATTAATCACTTTTTTGTTGGCAATGTGTAAACAGCTTTTAACAAAACTTGAAAAGCGAGACCTTCACCGACTTCATAGGTTGCCTATGAAAGCCTATAGGCTGTTTTTTATGTGAAGGACTTGGAATCAAAAGGATGTGACACATGAAATGAATGCTTATACAATGTTCAGGATAATGGCGAAAAAGTTATTCTTTACTGTAATGTCAATGTGCCATGCAATGAAAAGGGATTAATTCAAACTATAGTCTCACAGTCAGATCTATATTTGTCTGTCGACATGAATTGCAGAGCTGGTGCAAACATATCCACATCACTATGATCAGGTGCTTTCTGAACTGCTGTTTTCTCACCGCTGTCATTTTTGTTGTGTTTATTTTGTTATTGAGAGGAAAGCGTGCAGCACATATTTACATATTCATCTATCCGCTCTCAGCAGCGAGGGTGGTGTCGGGATGTTCGTTAAAAGTATAATCGCTGCAAAGGTATTTCCAACTTCTTTTACTTCTAAGCAAAGAACGAAAAAGACGTTCGGCATGAGTATATCAGGGCCTTGAATCACGTTCAGTCTCTTGTACGCAGAGGCGGACAGTATTAAGTATTTTTACTTAGTACATTTTTCAAGTATATGTACTTTATCAGGGTTTTTCTTTTGGAAAACTTTTTTTTCACTACATTTCAAAGCATAATGTCGTACTTTTTTACTGCATTACATTTCATAAATAAGTCTTTTTAAAATTAAAAATGTTGTACTTTCTTGCTTGTACTCAAGTAAAACTTTGAATTACTTGAGTAAAAGTACAAAATTTATGTAATTAAGTATTAAAGGTAAAAAAAAAAAAAAAGTCTTTTATTTATGAAATGTAGTGCAATAAAAAAGTACGACATTATGCTTTGAAATGTAGTGAAATAAAAGTTTTCCAAAGAAAAACCCTGATAAAGTACAGACACTTGAAAAATGTACTTAAGCAGAGTAAAAATACTTCACTACTGTCCGCCTCTGCTTGTACGTTATGCGTGCACGAGTTGCCGGCTGCAGTTCACTTAATGGCCACCGGTGTCGCTAATAACAAAAGTTTCTGAATTCTACAAATGTGACCCTGGAGCACAAAACCAGTCATAAGTCTCACGGGTATATTTGTGGCAATAGCCAACAATACATTGTATGGGTCAAAATTACCCATTTTTTCCTTTTATGCCAAAAATCATTAGGATATTAAGTAAAGATCATGTTCCATGAAGATATTTAGTAAATTTCCTTCCGTAAATATATAAAAAATGTATTATTAGTAGTAATATGTGTTGCTAAGGACTTCATTTGGACAACTTTAAAAGAGATTTTCTCAATATTTAGATTTTTTTGCACCCTCAGATTCCAGATTTTCGACCAAATATTGTCTTACTATAGATCAATGGAAAGCTTATTTATCAGCTTTCAGATGATGTATAAATCTCAATTAAAAAATTTATTTTTTTACATAAAATTATTTGTGGTCCAGGGTCACATATAGGTCCTTTAATGAAAGAAGCAATGATTTGAATCAAGCACCACTTATTTGTAAATATGAACTTCACTCTTACTTGTAGGCAGGCCTGAGGGCTTCTTGGCTTCATATTTCAGTTTGGATGCAAACAGCATCCTTCTGAACCATTCCTCTTTGTCTCTTCCTGTCCTCCCAAACAGGTACAGCACAGGTTGTGTGTGCGCTCTCTTAGGTTCCTCACTAGTGGCCGCTGTCTCAGGCCTGTCTCCTGCCGCAGGGGGCTTCTCCTCCACCACCTCGCTCTTTTCTCCCTGAGCTTTTGCCATGAAGTCATCCTGCTTGGCCAGCTCGACGCAGATGGGATACTTCTTATTCCACACCCTTTTCCTGGCCAGACTCTGAGGCACCAGGTAGATCTGTAAAACAAGAACTCGAACCTAACCTTCATTTGTTTAAATAGTATGCACTTAAAGGGTTTAAGGAGTTTTGTTTTTCAAATGTTTGGCACAAGAACAATGTTTTCAGGAAAGTGCAAATGTAAAATGCTGCATTTCCTTGCTTAGATGCAAGGAAAAAAAAGTTTCATCAATTATGCAAATATTACTATGGCATCCTCATTTCCAGTAACATTTAGACAGCTGAACTGAAAAATGTCTTTTCATTTAAGGATAAGAGGTTAACAACAAAACAAGTTGTGCACAAAGGGGACCGTGCCAAGCACCCACCTTACTGTTTGTGAGATCATATATTTTCTGGCTAATGTAGGAGACATCAGGTTTGAGCTCGCTGAAGGTTTCCCGGCGGGGAATGTTGCGGTTCGGTTTGGACAGTCGCAGGACAGAGCCCTCCAGACGCACATACACTGAGTGGGTGAGTGTGGCGTGATAGGTCTCAGGGTCATAGCTGTAGATCTCATTCATCCAACCCTGAGAACAAAAGCACACAACTTTTACAACAAAACAAGTGGGAAACTCGAGAAATAACAATTCGTAGGGACCAAGAACACCCAATCTGAGAAATTAAACATATCAACACACAAAAACACTGCGGAAAAAGAGCAAGTTATGAATGGTTTCTAATGCATAATCCATTTTAAATGTTTTTCCCCAATATAAATAGTAAGTGATTCATTTTTCTCAGAGAAAATTATACGGTTGTGTTCTATTTTGGACATTTTTGTATCAAACACTCTAAAAATCTGAACAAATCTAAATAGAGGATTATTTGAGAACTCCTATGAAAACCACCCGACCATAACTTGGTGAAAACTGGAAAAACATTTGGCCCCTAAAAAAGCAAAATGGAGAAAAATTCCTCTGAAAAGCATTGCTTGACCAGGACCAGTAATTAAAAACACTATAAGGCCCAAATGAACAAAGTTAATCACAGCGCTGTTAAACAAATAAATATGAGCAAGCACTGTTCTGGCTTTGTTGACTGAAGGACAGGCAGTCAGATGCACAAAGATAGGCCTGATAATATTATTACGCAGCACATCAGCCTTACAGCCGCACCTTACATTACTCTCTTCAGCTCAATCAGACCAGTTTAAGTGGAGACGACTCAAATCATTAGCGGTTCAAATGAGAAACAAAACAAAAACAGAATTTTCACTTGTTCGTCTGTGATACAAGGTTTAATTCACACAGAGAACAAAAACAATAACAATACTCGATATCTATTTTAACTATAGTAACGACGTTACCCATTTTAGAGTCCACCAACGGGAGACAATGCTCTGTTTATTCTAAGCATGTGCTGCAGTTATGGGTTCTGTCAATATAACTGCAGCACACGCTTTAAAGTTGAATGGATTTTGATCGTTTTTAATCATTTAACAGCTGGAAAAAAATAAACTCTAAAAGCAGAGGTGGAAAGTAACAAATTAAAAGTAATTCAATTGTTGTACTTTTACTTAAAGGTGAAGTACGTAGTTTCTGCGACTCTAGTGGCACCTACTAAAATGACAGAAATACAGCATATTAACGCCCCTTTCATGTGTTGCTCCTCCCCCAACTCAAACGTCACAATAACAGCTCTTAAGGGTGCTTGTGAAGGCATGTCTCAACAGGTAAAGCTACTTTCAATAAAAGGTCCAACATATTAGGGATACTTTAGTTGCTGCTATGTATCATGGAGTAAGCAACTGAGTAGGCTAACACTCTCGCTTATAATAAACCCATCCAACGTATCTGCACTGGGCACATTTTTTTTGACATGACATCACAACTGTTTGAGACTTTCTACACTGGAGATGTCAAAGTAAATATTTGTCTTTCTGAACGCGTGCATGATGATGTTGCATTGTAGCGAGTATCATCTCAATGCCCCGTTTGATTTGACATGTTCATGACCTCTTTGATATTTGAAGGTCTAAATGCAGTGAATTTTGTCTTGCACTTCTGTAACTGATGCTGAGTGATTTTACAATGTAACGCGTCACTCATGGCCCCACACCTTCTAAACGCCCTCAGGCTGCGCCTGCTACAGTAGCCACGCCCCAAACTCTCCCTATAGGTTGAGCTGGAAGTGATTGACAGGTCTAAGCGGACCACTCTCAATGTTTTGATGGTGCTTTGGGGCTCAGTGTTTACACTGTTGAGGAAGATAAACCCAACAATGGCGTACTAATAAGAGTTGGGGGTAATGCATTACAAGTAACATGAGTTGTGTAATAAGATTACTTTTTTTAAGTAACTAGTAATGCATTACTTTTAAATTTACAACAAAATATCTCAGTTACGCAAGTTACTTTGTTTTCCCATTTATTGACTGACACCTCTCCTGTCCACAAATCATGAGTAAGTGCAGAGGTGTTGTGTGCAAGGTGCGAACATGATGGTTTTTGTAGCACTAGACTAAATGTGAGCAGAGCAGATGTGAGCTAGACAATCTCACTTGCACAAAAACAGATTCAGTATTCCTCAAAATGAATAGGAAACATTGAAAGGCAAACCTGCAAAAATAATCATACACCCAGCGCAATGTGGCGCCAGGCGTGACGCAAGTGTTTTTTGCTAGTTTCAGCCCGACGCAGTTATCATTTTCACGTTCAGCTCCACGTTGTTTAAATAGCAAATGCACTGGCGCCATCTGTTCGCCCATGGGCGTGCTGGACTGAAAACCAGGTGTGTTCAGGCGCATTGTTGGAGTGTTGCTATTTTGAGGAACTGAAAACGACTGCGCCATTGACCAACACAAACCTGCTCTAAAGTCAATAGTGCAGTATTTTTTGTGTTATTTAAAGGGTGTGTTAGTAATATGAGCTTATAGGCGGGTGCACAACGCGCATACACTCTGCTTATTACACACACAGGGACGCGCAGCAGCAAACACTTTTTTAAATATTAAAAATAAAAGGATTCCTCTCTGGAGAAGTGTTCAGTCTTTCCGCTCACAAATTCCTCCATGTAAATAGCGAATCCGCCATGGTGCGAGCGCAACTGGCTTTTAAAGGGAATGGGAGATGAGACTCTGATTGGTTTATTGCACGTTACGCCCAAAACACACCCATGACTCATTAAGAGACTAGGGGCAACCCTTTTGGACCATGTGCGCACAGACCCTTTTTTCCCGTTGTTAAACTAGCAAAGGTGGATTCGGACACGCCCTAAGTGCACCTGCGCCGTGAGCACAGATCGCTAAAATAGGGCCTTAATAAAGTGAGATTAAACACAATGTCTTTGCTGCTGACTTTCGATGATCCAATTCAACCAGACTAATCCGAAAAAATTACTTTAGATAAACATCACATTTGTGTTACTTTCTTCTTCCTTTTTTTATTGCTGAAGATTGTTGAACTTTCTTCACGTCTCCTATTCTTCTGTGGTCCAGAATGGCAGCACAGCTGAAAGGTTTGTTGAGCTGCGCCCTCTGCTGTACAGGAGTGAATGTGCATTTCCTTCAGCCTGAGGCTTATTCATTTCACTTTTGGTGTGGAAGGGCCTTTACATTTGCCAAAAAATTTATATATATATATATATATATATATATATATATATATATATATATATATATATATATATATATATATATATATATATATATATATATATATATATATATATATATATATACACACACACTATAATGCCAAAAGTATTGGGACACCCCTCCAAATCATTAAGTTCAGGTGTTCCAATCACTTCCATGGCCACAGGTGTATAAAATCAAGCACCTAGGCATGCAGACGCTTCTACAAACATTTGTGAAAGAATGGGTCGCTCTCAGGAGCTCAGTGAATTCAAGCGTGATACCGTGATAGGTTGCCACCTGTGCAATAAGTCCATGTGTGAAATTTCCTCACTACTAAATATTCCACGGTCAACTGTTAGTGGTATTATAACAAAGTGGAAGCAATTGGGAACAACAGCAACTCAGCCACGAAGTGGTAGTCCACGTAAAATCACAGAGCGGGGTCAGCACATGCTGAGGCACACAGTGCGCAGAAGTCGCCAACTTTCTGCAGAGTCAATAGCTACAGACCTCCAAACTTCATGTGGCCTTCAGATTAGCTCAAGAACAGTGCGTAGAGAGCTTCATGGAATGGGTTTCCATGGCCGAGCAGCTGCATGCAGTGGTGTAAAGCACGCCGCCACTGGACTCTAGAGCAGTGGAGACGTGTTCTCTGGAGTGATCAATCATGCTTCTCTGTCTGGCAATCTGATGGACGAGTCTGGGTTTGGCGGTTGTCAGGAGAACGGCACTTGCCTGACTGCACTGTGCCAAGTGTAAAGTTTGGTGGAGGGGGGATTATGGTATGGGGTTGTTTTTCAGGGGTTGGGCTTGGCCCCTTAGTTCCAGTGAAAGGAACTCTTAATGCTTCAGCATACCAAGACATTTTGGACAATTTCATGCTCCCAACTTTGTGGGAACAGTTTGGGGATGGCCCCTTCCTGTTCCAACATGACAGAGTCCTGACCTCAACCCGATAGAGCACCTTTGGGATGAATTAGAGCGGAGACTGCGAGCCAGGCCTTCTCGTCCAACATCAGTGCCTGAACTCACAAATGCGCTTCTAGAAGAATGGTCAAAAATATCCCATAAACACACTCCTAAACCTTGTGGAAAGCCTTCCCAGAAGAGTTGAAACTGTTATAGCTGCAAAGGGTGGGCCAACTCCATATTAAACAATACGGATTAAGAATGGGATGTCATTAAAGTTCATGTAATGTAACATTACTTTCCATAAAAAGTAACCAAGTAACGCAATGTTATTTTTTTTAGGATGTAACAATATTGTAATGCATTACTTTTAAAAGTAACTTTCAACAACACTGATATTTATAGTAGTCAATAAACAAACTGGGTTAAGAGAATGTCTCAGCATAAAAATCTAACATACTTCACCTTTAATTGAGTAAAAAAAAAGTTCTACATCTATGCAGTGAAACTGAAATATTTGTAAGATTTTGTTTCATGAGTCAGTCAAGAAGCTAGATAATGAAAAGTTGCAGCTTTGCAAAAAAAAAAAAAAAAAAATTTTTTTTTAAAAAAGTTTCTTCAGTTCAGTTCAGCAGAGAACAACAGATTGGTGATGATGACGACAGTGAGCATGAGTGTAATTTATGAGCATTCCTGGCAGGATCTTTCACCACTATCCGATAGTCAAGTCTGACATCGCGTCACCATTTCCTGATCCAAGCACTCCTTCAGTTTCTAAAAATTAAATTGTAAATGGTGCTAATATACAACGTGTGCTGTAGTACTACTGAATAATCATGATCCTAACCTTTATCTCCATCCCAAAATCTCAGTTGTCAAGACAGTGATTCTGAGTCTTTAAATTATTGCTGTCCGGGACACCGTGAGCCCGGAGACTGTTATTAAAAGCTGTGCTATCAATGAATAGTGTTTATTAACAGCTGTTGAGAGAGTATTCTCACTTGCAAACGGAGTAGAATATTTGACCCGGAAACAGTATTATTGGAAAGTTGACATGTCACAACTTAAGCGGATTAAATGTCCAGTAAGAGTCAACGCTTCATTTAGGGGTACAAATGGTCTACCTGAGGAAAAAAATCAGCCTTTCACAGATCCTCCTCAAATTTGCACAAACACACTGAGGTAAGTAACTTCGGCAAACTGGCAAGAAGAAGTTATATACAGTCAAACCAAAAATGATTCAGACACCAGATATCATTTTACACTAGTGGGTGCAGGACACTATAGTTCATTTATGTAAGTGAGGATAGCAAAATAAAGTAAACTGTGACATATTATACCCAAACATTATTCATACAGTGACTACCAGTAAAACTGCTAAAGATTTAGGACCAAAATGATTCAGACACTTTGACCTGACCATGTTTTGCTGAAGTGTTTTTTCTTTAATTGCTAACGCGACCTTTCACACCACAGACTGAACAAAATGAAGCATTGCTTGGTCATTGGTTGACCTAAATTGGTATTATCTAATTGTGTTCTTAAATTTAACAGCTGATTGGTTGATTGTAATCCATTAGATACCTTTCTATCAAAGTTATCTGACATTATCAAGATGAATTTGTTCTGACACAGTTTAACTCTTGAGTTCTTGTCATATTTTATCACCATTTTCTAAACTATAGTGAATAAACTGTGATAATGTGAGAACATGTTGAAGGTGTCTGAATACATTTTGGTTTGACTGTATGTGTAGGATAAGTTATTGAGATCACTAGCTCTGAAGACACCCTAGTTATTAATGATAATTGCTCATAAACGCTCTTTGTCGGGGGTTGTCTTGCATTGAAACATGAAATCAGCAACATCCAACATGACCTGGTGCCACCATCAAACCCCAAGGGCTGCCATTTAATTAAATTGAATAAAAATGACATGTGATGCTCGCCTAGTAGGTGTAGTATAAAATGGAACAGGGTATGTGGATAAACATGCATAGCTTTTAGACCCTAATTACATTAAATCTAAAAGTACTCAATTTGTTTTGGAAAGGCAGACATGGAGCTCTTTATTATCATGAAAAGGAAAGGTGCCTTAAACTACAGCCAGCTTAGTTTAAACAAGTTCCTATCCTCCACTATCAATGAGTGTAATGTTTTCATGTAAATCATTAGCTTAACTGAGAAAAATGCTATAAATCTAAATCTGAGACAAGATGGTAAGAACAACTACAGTCAGTTGGGCTAAACAGGGCTTTTGGAGGGGGGTTAAAGGGCAACTTTGCCAATTTGCAACCAGTTTTGTATGATTACAATGTCGGTAGTATAAATAAATGAATGTGTACTCTTTCCCCATGATACTTCCATCCACGTCTCCCAGTTTATTTATGCAAAAGTCTGCCAGTTGATAAGAGTTTTTACAGCTGTCTAAAGTCCATTGGATGACACATGATACAAAACTTTTTATGACTGTCTGAAGTCCACTGGATCACACATTTTGCTTATAATACAGACACTGCAACAATATAAAGCTGGCTGAAAATCTGCCTTTAAATAATGTCAGTATATAATGTCAATATAAGCACTGAGTTAATGCCTTTTCAAGATCTAAATACTGTTGTTTCAATACATTTTGTCATTTTAAACATTAGTTCAGTTATTTTTTTAATGACTTTTCTAATGTAGAAGTCTTCTTGTTTTTAGTTTAACTGAAGTCATTTGTAATGTAGGTACTTGGATAGTTATTCAGCTCATTTTATTCTTTAGTACTTCTACTTGTCAAGCAGTAATACTTTTACTCAAGTAAAAACAATCAGTACTCTTTCCACCTCTGCCTGAAAGTGATCCCATGACATTATTCCTCTGTGCCATTTATCGTTATAGCTGTCGTGTTAAAGAGATTTTTAAAATGTTATGGTTATAGTTATCATTCTTGGTGTGGCCATTAGGCTCTCCCAAATTAATTTTATTGAATATGTCAATGCATTTTGATATTTCATTTGTTTAGGGAATCTTTAGGGAATAATTTCTGCTCACATTTTGAACATAAAAAGGGAAACTGTACCCCCAAGTATACTATTGTGTTTATATAAGCAAAAAAGCAACAATCATAAATAAATTACATGAGACAGACATGTTGGATGTTATCAAAAAGCAGACTTCAAACGACCCCACTGTAGGTCCCTACTGCCAAAACTACTGTGATCTATCACAAATCCTGTTTGGGGTCACTGATACCCCTTTTCCACTGAGACAGTTCCCAACCGTTACGCGTATTTCCCCTGGCCCTAAAAATGTGCTGGTCTTGAACGGAGCCGGTGAGCGGAGAAATGCTGCCGCGGTCTCGTTGAGTAATCTAATAACACTGCACTATATCAAAATCATGAGCGCCAGAAAGACCCAGCGTGCGAGAGAGTGAATGAATCAACCGTTTCAGTGTCAATTCATCTCTGAATAGGACAGATGAGAGTACCGGCAGCTTATGCAAGTTGCCGGTTCACTAGAATCAGTCCCGGTACTGTGAACGGCACAGAACTGGCGCACTGCCTGCACAAACACTAGGATGCGCAATGCTTTTTTAGACTGGTTATAGTCAGATAAACAACACATGACAGCGTTACGTCAGCGTTCGTTCCTCAAGTCTATGGAAATACGTGGCCAGTTTGCAAAAGGCTCTAGTCCGCCTGGTCGAGAACAGGCTCTGGCTCCAGAACGTGAACCATTCTGGTGGAAAAGGGGTATGAGTCAAGTCTCGACTATGAGTCAAGACTAATGGCAGAAGGTCTGGACTCTAACGCAGCTTTCATTGGTCGAGGACGTTTGACTGACATGTAAAGCAACGAATCACAGTTCGTTTTGTTCCGCGTCATGTTTAGGGACGTGAAAATGTAAAGTCGATGTCCCTCCAATAACAGACCGGCGTGCATCTATAAATTATTCATTCAAGAACGTTGTGCAAGTTTACTGCAACGATGGAGCTGCGAACATCACATACTTTTGAAAATCCAGTGTTTAGTTGATCCTGGTAAGCGCTCATTGTCACAGTTGTAAACACGGCGGCGTTCTTCTTCCACGAGGGAGTTTGGCGTCATGGCATTTGTTTCTAGGCGGACCGTTAAAGAACGCAACACACACGTCTCGCGGACATCCTGTAGAATTCAACCAATCAGATGACGACTTCGAAACTCCTGAAGTGTTTCCAGATAAGTGTGCCATATGCATCATCCAACGGTCCGTGGGTGTGACGTCTGAGGCTGAGACTAAAGGGGGTCGCACACCGGACGAGAAGCTCAGCGCCACGTCTTTAAAATCCGAACACATTATTTTCTATGAGCGTACGCACACCGGCATCCGCGGCACCCAGCTACGACTCAAAATCCAGCTACGCCACAGAGCGCCATTTACCTAGTTTTACATTAAATTTACATTATAATTGTCTCAAATTGTCGTTAATGTACATACTGACTTCACCCCATGCTGCAAAATATCTTTACCTTTACAATTATAGTTGAACTGCTTGAATAAAGTCTAAACATAGACCTATAGGAAAATATAATAAATAAACCAGCACCAGGATACATACCTCAGCTGGATACTATTGCTGAAAACAGCGTAGAGTATAGCGTAACAAAGACAACGAAAAACTCAATGAAATTGGGAAATACCTTGAATTATATGCGATAAACCATTGATTCTGAGGGACAAAATACAGAAATCCACTGTGTGGATGAAGATCGGTGATGTTTTCAGGTGAGATTCTCAATGAATTCAGTTTAAGTAAGTTACACCCTGAGGTAAAATGTTCAGGCTGCAGACTTAGCAACGATTGTATTTAATTGTACAGTACAATCATAACATAGTATGGACATTATCTTAATGTCATAATGTCTTTAAACATAACAATATTGCTGATCATAAACTGATAATCATAGAATGTGCGCGTCCGGTGTGCGATACCTGTGAGTTGTCAGAGACGTGGCGCGGTGTGGCGCTTCTCGTCCGGTGTGCGACCCCCTTAAGTCTGGAGTAGTGTGTAATTTTGTGTTAGCTTAAAAAGCAAGCAAATGTACTTTCTAAAAAAATTCAACTTGGATTCCTCGTGAGTACTAGGAACTATAGATGATAGACTTAATATTCTTTTTGTTTTCATTGCTATTATTCTGCACTTTTTGGTTAAATTAGCATTTGTAGAACTGAGAATGTGCAGACACATTTTTCATGCCGGGCACATATATAACCGGTATGAACAAATACCTCAATAAGAACATGTGAAATGCATAGTGAATTAACAAAAATATTGGCAACCTGCCAGGTAAACCTCCAGCTCTACAAACTGTAGGCTTAAACGGTCATGAAACCCCCTGTTTCAGAAGCAGTCAGTTCCCACCAGAGTTTTGAAAAATGCTATAAAATTGGGCATGGTTAAGCTGCGGAGTGGAGGGGGACCATAGACCGTAAAACAATATGGACGTAGTGTCCGTGACGTCACCCGTAGGTTTCTGAAGAGCAGTTTTGAAGCCTAAAGTGCGGCCGCTGCCATCTTGGCAGCACGTCACTCCCGGATAACTGAAAATGGGCAAAGAGGAGCTAACAGGTGGAGTGGGTGGAGCTAACAGACAGCAGACAAACGGCTAGTAGTGACTGCAGCGGCAATCCACCTGTCACTCAAGTGGCCACGCCCTTAATTATGCAGAACTTTAAGGCTTAATATAATTTAAACGAATGAGTTATAAAAAAAAAAAAATTCACCCCCCTCGCAGTTGTCATGAAGGGCAAAATTAGCTCAAAACCACTTTTTGTACCAGGCTGTAAACATGTTTTTTTCTGCTGTAAATTTGGGCATTTTAACATGGGGTTCAATGAGATTCTGCTCCCTTCTGGAGCCTGTCTCTAGCGGCCAGTCGGTGAATTGCAGTTTAAGTCACATCCGTATTGGCTTCAAGAGAAACTGGGGGAGGTTGCCGCTTGAGGGGGACGAGGGGAGACTGACAACACAGCAACAGTTTCTGATTCAGACAGTTTTATTGTTACTCTTATTAAAAGCATCAAAGCTTCCCACAAATGCACGTTGCACCATACATGCAACACAATATACACATGGTTTTGTAAGCTCACCGTTACACAAATACATGTATATCCTGTGACAGCTATAATTCAATGCACAATTAAATGCACAGCTATTCGCAATTTGTTTTCTGCATCGAAAATATATATGAACACACTGTTGCATCTTTGATAACTTTTGAGACTTATTTTGGAGTTTTTATGAGCCGTTTGGTCGGTTAAAGGGCCGTGGATGAAATGCGCGTGTGTCGAAGACTCAGGATCTATTGAAGAGAACTTATGCAACGCAGAAACTCTTACAAAGCAAAAACAAACACTCGTTTTTGATCCATTAATGCATCTCTCACTTACTGTATGCGATCTCATTATTTGAAGCGCAAGTCAGAGGAAAATGCCTATCAAACGCGTGCTGTCATGAATTAAGAGCGCGCTGTCATGAATTAAGCAACGCGTCTTCTCATAGGATAAGGATACATTAATAATTATGAGACATCGCCGTACTATAGTACAAGAAAACGTCACAACCTATGATGTTGACATGAAGACGAATTTAACCCTCTGGACCCTAAGGATATTTTGTGGCCCTGAAGAAGTTTGACATGCTCTGACATTTGTGTTTTTTTCAGTTGCTTTAAAGCATATTAATGGCTAAAGTCTGATTACACTGTATTCAGCACAAACAGGGCTACAGTAATATGTGAGCAACATGTACATAAAAGTTTGTAGTTTTGAGAAAAAAAATGTTTATGCGTAGTTTTTGAAAAAACTAAAATGTTAAATCACTGAAATCAGGCCATATAACACACAGTAAACATTTGTTCACAAGGCTTTTCAGAACTGGATGTTGTTGCCTAGAGTTTTTTTCTTCAAAACAATGTGAAAACCATTTTGATCACTCATTCATACAAAACAATATAGTCATTTAACTTCTGTAAGACACTTATTGTCAGAATGGCTGTATGCGGGGAGGGTGTGGACCATCATGAATAATGCTGTGATTCACATCTGAGGCGTCAACGACTCCTCCTCTGAATATCAATGAGGAATGTGACAGAGGATCTATAGAGAATGTGAGGAGACTTCATGATTGAATGTATTGTTTGTAGCTTATTCACAAAATCACGTTTAATTTAAAAGTAATCTGACTATACATTTTCTTTACATAAAGACTTTAGACCTACAGTACTGTTCAAAAGTTTTAGATCTGTATGTTTTTTTTTGTTTTTGTTTTTTTTTTATAAATAAGTCTCTTCTGCTCACCAAGGCTGGATTTATTTGATCCAAAATAGTAAAAACAGTAATATTGTGAAATATTTTTACAATTTAAAATAAATGTTTTCTATGTGAATACATGGTAAAGTGTAATTTATTCCTGAGATGGCAAAGCTGAATTTTCAGCATCATTACTCCAGTCTTCAGTGTCAAATGATCCTTCAGAAATCATTCTGATATGGTTATTTGTTCAACAAACATCTCTTATTATTATGAATGCTGAAAACAGTTGTGTAATTTTTTTTCAGGATTCTTTGATAAAGACGGAAAGTTCCCTCTGGGTTCAAAAGAATAACATTTATCTGAAATAAAAAGATTTTGTAACATTATAAATGTCTTTACTGTGTTTTTTGATCAATATAAGGTATCTTTGTGAAAAGTATTAATTTCTTTCAAAAAACAAAACGGCAACAAAAAAACTAAACTCTTACTCAGAATGGTAGTGTATAATGTTACAATAGATTTCTATTTCAGATAAATGCTGTGGTTTTGAACTTTCTATTTATCAAAGAATCCTGAAATAAATTGTACACAAATGTTTTCAACATTCATAATAAGAAATGTTTCTTGAGCAGCAAATCAGCATATTACAATGATTTCTGAAGGATCATGTGAAACTGAAGTAAATAAAATGGAATAAATTGCATTTTAAAAATATATCCAAATAGAAAACAATTATTTTAAATTATAAAAATACTTCGCAATATTACTGTTTTTGCTGTATTTTGGATCAAATAAATGCAGCCTTGTTAAGCAGAAGAAAATTTTTTCAAAACTTTTGAACAGTAGCGTATAGCTACTTGGATTTACACATGAAAACAACACAGAGCAGTGGTAAAAAAAAATACAGCGCAAAAGAGACGTTGAGGGTTAAAGTGCAAACAGGGACAGTGCAAGATGAATGAAAACGAATTAGTCTCTCTATTTGAGCGCGCTTGTCGCGCGTCTACATTTAAAATAACGAACTTGAGCGCTCAAAAGACGCAACATATGTGAACGTCCCCTTAGTCAGTGGTTACATCAGCGTAGCAGTCAATAAACGGGACAGTCATGTACGGGACATTTAGGCCCAATAAACGGGATGTCCCGGCTAATACGGGACAGTTGGCAACCCTACTTTTATATCATGCTGTGTTTAATATTATAGAGCATAAAATATCCCCATGTCATACGTGTATCTTTATTTAGCATTGAAAGGTTGCCTACCTATTTCATATTTCAACCTGTTTCCGTTGATTTCACACATTTTAGTCTGGCAATAGTTCAACTAGTAGCCTACAATGTGAAGTTTATGCATCAATAACGCTAATATAAGTGAGAAGAAATGTTTTACCTTAAAAATTCTCATAAATCACGTTCTGTTTCTTCTGAGGTAAATCCAAAGTAAAATCACAGCGTGTCTTCCAAACTCGATGAAAATCAGAAGAATGAAGAAGCTGATTCTTTGTTTTGAGGTGATGGGGGCGTTTACAGGTTCGCGTTCCTTCCTCGTGGACGATTTGCATGTGAATCGCTTTGTGCGCGCGTGGTGTGGTCACATTAAAGTTAATGAGGCGCCGCTGGAGGAACTGTACCTCTCGCTGTTTTCATACGGATTACATAAACAGAGAATATTTGTTTTTTATATACATGACTTCATTTAAAAGTGGACATTCCAAGCTTTATAAAGATATATCTGTTGTGTCTGTGTGACAAGTATTCTCTGAGTTCTGAGTTTATTTTCAGAAGCATTTCAGAGTAGATATCACAGGGAGACAGACGAGAGAACGCACATCCTGTTTATTTTCTTTATTTAGCGAAAAGCACAACATTTAGTTTTTATTTTGAGTGTACATAAAAAGTAGACACTTTAAGCTTTGTAAAGACATACTGTTCATGTCTGTGAGGCCAAAAATGACGGAGTATTTTAAGTTGTTTTACACTGTCATGAGGAAAAATCCAGCAAGGGTTCAGGGGGTTAAACCCGGAAGTTGAAAATAGAGCAAAAAGGTTTAAAATGAACTAGTTTTCTCCCATATTCAAAACTAACAGATGGTAACATTGTCTTCTATGATGGTCAACACACATAACTCATTTGGTGTAGGGTTTCATGACCCTTTAACCAAATCATCTTTGGCAGCAGGATGGCGCTCACCTTGTAGATGGCAGGTTCTGTGATATCCAGAGGAACCCTGTTCCATTGCTCTCTTCTGGTCCAGCTGCTGTGACGGCCCCATGACGGTCTGCGTCTTGCTGACAGCCACACCATCAGAATCGCCAGCATGAAACCTGCCACCACTCCCGTCAACACCCAACACACATAGGTAGGCAGTGGCAACACAAAGCAACCGTAAACTATAGCTATGAGAAGAATCAATTTGTTGTGGGGTACTCCTGGAGGCTCATCTTCTTCCTCCTCCTCCTCCCCTCCTTCAGTTGGTTCCTCACTGCATCCCCCCGTACTCCCTCGTCGGACTTGGGATGAATGAGGTCCTTCTCCATCTAACTCAGTGTCATTGCAGAGCTCAAAGTCTTCAGTGTAGAGCTCACAGAACTCTTCATCTTCCTGACGAGCAAGTGTCGACATAAAACATCTGTCCAGGCCCAGAGAGGGTGACCTGTGTAGAGGCAACTCAACAGTTGCCCCCTCAAGAGGACTTTCGCCCTCTAAGTCTTCCTCTTCCTTGATGCAGTAGTTATTGTTGCTTTCTGAGTGGCCATTGAGGGCAGACAGGTTGGAGAGTTCAGAGGCGCTGGAAGAAAGGTTTCTGGAGCGGTAGGAGACTCCAGCAGTTGTGGATGCGGAAGTGCTACCAGTTTCCTCGCCAATTATTTTGCTGAGAAGCTGAAGGGGCTCATACATTACCTCCGAGAGACGGCGCTTTGTGTCTTCAATACGTGCCTCCACCTCCTGAACTTTGAAGAAGGAGCGGCTATCAGGTGAGGTGAGGGGGGATGAGGGAGCCGTTTTGGAGTCTCCACTGACAGCAGGAACACGAGTTTGGGTGAAAGGTTTGAAAAGGTGCAGATTGAGCCGTGAATCTGAGGGGCGATGAGTCAATGAAGCCTCCTGTTCGGGTCGAGTAGTGTCTGTGGATAAAGACTTAACCAGGGTCTTCATCAAATGTCGGTGCCTTATCGACTGGGGGGCAACAGTGGGAGCCTCACGAGACTCCACATCAGTGGAAAGGGACTTGACTAGGCTAAGGAAAGGCTTTGAGGGTAGGGCAGAGGCCTTGGCTGGGGATGAGTTGGAGGACGCTGAATAGGTGGAAGGTACCGGGGCAGTCGACCTTTGTTCAGAGGGCCACGAAAAGCTAACAAGACTAGAAGTGGACGTGCAACCCAGGTTAATGGAGGGGTGTTGGATAGCCAAGGCAGAACTGTGTGCCTGGGGTGACAGTCCTGTAACCAAGTCCACTTCCAATCCTTCAGAGAGAAGGTCCTCGCTGGCCTCCTGAGCTGTGACTACGCTCTGATCGTCAGTGTCAAGGCCAGAAGGGGAAACAGCTAGCCTGTAGAGTTCCTCTTCCTCCTCCTCTTCCTCATTTCCTTTGGCAGAAAAGTGTATGGTAATGGTATCTCGGGAGAGCGAGCGCTGCACCTGCAGCTTACGGGCTGCTGAGGGCCGAGAAGAGGAGGAGGAGGAAGTTGGGGGGCTTAGTCTGTCTTCATGGTCACCACCCTGACTGGTCATGGCACCACTCAAAAGAGCTCACAGCCTGTGGATACAGAGAAGAGAAAGATTACATGTAATACATGTAAAGCAGCCAAGCTGGTTCAGCTCAGTGCTTCCCATAATTTCCTAGATTGTGGCGGAACATTTTTACACTTCTCGTAATGACATAAAAGATCTCTAACATTGTGTTTGGCGCATTTGCTTCAGCAATTACCAGTCAATCGAACTATAATTGAAATTGTGATATGGCTTAGTGCAATAATAAAATTGCAAAAGGCTGCGATTTCATTTAAAAAAAAAAAAAAGTATACGGTTTGTTGCGCTGCGTGTTTCAGAGTGAAGTGCAGCACTGTGTTCATTTATGCACGTGCAGCTCATGATCCGGTGATTTTAGTGTCTCGGTTCATAGTAAAAGCGGACCAGGTTCATTTTATTTTCACATTTGCAAAATTTCTAACATTATTCACTATTTACAGCATTTCACTAAATTTATAAACCTGTTGCCACAGAAACTAGGGATGCAAATGTTGTGATACCTTTATGATATGAAAATGTTGGCAGATACCGATAATTCTTTATATTTGAAAGCCGATAACCGATATATTGGCAGATAAATCTAAATCCATATTTTTATATAATTTTTGAGAACCTGATTACAAAAAAAGTCTCACCATTAAAATCCATGTCCAACATTGATATTGCTAATGAAATAATCTGAATCAACATTAAAATAAATTGAGTTGAACAATGACATTTATTGTCCTCTGTAGAGCTGCTTTAAAGCTGAAATTGAATAAATTGCTACATAAACACATTGTCCTATTACTAGGAAGCTGCTTTATTGTATTGTACTTGAGTTTAATGCTTGCAAGAATACATTAAGATGCAAGTATTGTAATTTTACTACTGATGTGTAAAGTAAAATAATAAACATTCTTATTTCTATATTTGTTACAGTGCAGTTGTATTACAATAATAACATTCTGTCTTGTTGTCTTCCTAAACAAAAAACAGTATAAATGTAATGCGGACTGAGATTCCATCACATCTAAAAAGAGGTTTGAGTCCAGTCAAGAAAATTTTCTTTTTCACTATTCAATCTTGATAGTAAAGAGGTTGGCGCTCTTAATTTTACTCTCAAAGTGCACCAGATTGAAGCATTTAATAAAAATAAAAAAAATTCCACCAACCATTATCTCAAAATCCCATGGGAAACTACCAGCAACGAACTTAAAGGGATAGTTCACCCAAAAAAAAAAAAAAAGAAAATTCTCATTTTGCTTCAGAAAAGAAGACATCCATAAATCCACTGGGGTCATATATATCACATCACAAAGGATGCGTGTGCATTTGGGAACTCATGGACTCAAAGACATAATACACTCCTCAAACTGGTTCATCATCCATACTGGAAAAAAACCAGCCAAACTGGTTCAGCTCAGTGCTTTCCATTAATTTCCTAGTTTGTAGCAGAATATTTTTTACACTTTTCATAACACCATAAAATATCTTTAACATTGTGTTTGGCACATTTGCTTTTACCAATTACCAGTCAGTCAATCGAAGTAAAAATCTAAATTTGGGAACCCATTCACTTATGGACTCACAGAGATTTATTATTTTTCAAAAAAAATAAATAAATAAACAAAATATATATATATATATAAAAATAAAAATCTCAGAGGAAAGGCATATAAATCTGGGAAGTCACTGAATTTTCACTTTTGGGTGAAAAATCCCAACAATAGACCAATTAAATCTATTGCTGGTTGTCAGTACAATGTAAGGATTTGACACACATTCAATGCTTGCTTTGGCTAGTCACCTGTCAAGCCATACAGGTCATACTAGTTTACCTGCAACAATACCATCTTAACCAGTTTCTGCCAGTAACACATGTAACATTCTCACTTTCAGGTGAGTCCAAGTTGAGAACTCAAGTTTTATTATTATTATAATTTTTTTTAAAAATACAAAAGCAAAAATCAACAGACCAAAGACACATATTAAACTTGACAAATCCTAAAACAAGAGACTCACCAAAGAAGAGGGTTAAATAAAGCCAAAGCTACATACCAGCCAAAGGAAACATGTGGGCTATGAATACGCAATAGAACTAATGACACAAACAAGGAACACCTGAACACAATCAAGATAGGAATGGGGAAGATGAGGGACAGGAAACAATGAACAGGAAAAGACTTCAAACTAAAAGACATGACATAATAAAAGACACGAATCAAAACAAGAACAAAACTTAACCAAACGTGACAACACACTAGCATTGGCTAAAACCAGTTAAAGGAGTCTTGAATTGAGAAATAAAGCTTTTTTCCTTGTTCTTTTGACGTATCAGAGGTCATTGTGCTATAAAAGCACGTTTCAGATCTCAAAACGTCCTTGTTAGTCCAAAAACAAAACAACAGTAAGTACTTGTAATTATTTCTTTTTATTGGATTTATTTATTTTATTTAAAAATGTATGTCATAATTTTAGGTCTAATGTTTCAACAGTTTTACTAGCTATTGCTGTCCTCGACATGAGTTGAGATTAGTCAGCACAACGCCCTGCCGCTTCCACCACTCCTTCATGAGACCAAAACCCATTTTCATGTTATCTTGTGTTAGAGTTTATTCTCAACAAGGGTTAGTTCCGGACTTTCCGTCCTCAAATCTGATTGGACGAGAGGAATTCCAAGAATACTGATATTTCAACAACAATTTTCACCTGGGATTCTTGTTCTTGTTCTGGGACGTTCTGTGTATTAGTGGTGAAGATTTTACAGTGACTTCAGTGCAGATTACATTAGCTACGTTTACATGCAACAAAATAATCCATTAGTAATCAGATTGACAGCTCAATCGGACTGAAAAGCCTTCATGTAAACACCTTAATCGTTCCGATTGAGCTCGATCCTAATGTAATTTTGATCGGATTGAAAGGGGTGGTTTATTCCAAACTCTACTTTTCTATTCTCTACACCAAGGGAAGAAGATACATGTATTTGTTAAGTCAACAGGGACAGACATTGTTAACGGTTTTCCCAAAGGAGAGCTCGTCTCTGGTCCACAGGGAGAAGAGCTTAATGATTATTAAAGAAAGCTTCACTTACATAATCACGTCTCAATGTCCTGCTGTCATGGTTGGCCACACACAAGAAATGCTTCAGAGTTATTTAGTCTATCTCCCAACATCTAAGAACCACAGTAATGAATCATCCCATATTTCCACTTGGCAATTTAGGTTCTTTTCCTACATATATATAAAAATGATCTCCCTGAGTTGACTAAAACTGTTTTAAGAATATATAATAACGGCAGTCTTTGAAGGGAGTGAATGCTGCACTGGGAACAGAGTCGTTTGAAGTTTTCTGACAACAAGGAAAAGAAAGGGAGCAAAGCAGAACACTGAATTTAAAGCTGATCAAAGCAGTCAAGGGTGAAGCACTAAAACAAGGACCGCAAAGAGATGAGACATCACATCAAATGTATTTCCTCGACTGAAAGACTCTCAACTGCACACAGCCAGAAGCAGCTCTGTAGTTTTCATGATTTCATATTAACTGCATGTTACGGGTCATCCCTACAATTTGCGACCTTTGGGCATATTATACAAGCACTTAATGTTTCTCATGAAATTGGCATAGGTCAAACTCAATGACATAAGTTGTATTATTCACCGAAACATTTTACACGATTGACAGAAACAAAATGTCAACAACATAATGGACAAATACATAAATGGCCTATGAAACATGTATAATCTCTGAGTGAATCAAGAGATATCACAACACTATTTGATACAATATTAGTGATATCAGGGCTCCAGACTAACATTTGAGAGCAGTGGCACCAGGAAATGTAATTAATTTAATCATAAAATTACTATTGTTTTGAGTTTTTTTGTTAATAAGTGCAGTTACTAGTAATATTACATGTTTGTTTATTGTAAATTTAACAGTGAAGCACTGAGCTTGAATTGATATGCAGATAAAATATCTTTTATTAACAACAGTAATGTGCAAAAACCTAATTTTTATAGGGAAAATGTAAATATTCTACTCTTATTAAATGTACCATTGTTCTTCTATAGTATACTGAACTGACCGACAGTTTCAGTGATAATTAAAGGAGCGCTCTTTACTTGTTTTCTGTGTAATTCAGTCACAATTTGAAGAAAAGTTTTTGTTTTTCATGAGAATTTGTGACTTCCTACTTTTTTCCATATATTAAGGAGTGGAAATGGCTAATAAGTCAATAAGTGCTCCTCTGCTGCCATCTACTGGTTATAGTGGGCATTTCATGTCTTTTTTAAATAAAAGTGCTTGTTTGCCACAAAGTGGCCTACACCTTTAAACTTTTTTTAGTTTTACAAATCATCACATTATAAATAACATTAAAATTGTGAAAAATATTCATATTTAAAACTTCATAAAGTAAAATATCTATCTTCCGCCAGACCGCCTTCCGTATTCAACTTACAAAGAAAGTGTAACGCCTCTCTCAGTTCATCAGTCAGTTACGTTTTTTCCGTAAGTTGAATACGGAAGGCGGTCCGCAGGAAGCTAGATATTTTACTTTATTATGTGTTAAATATGGATATTTTTCTTACACAAACCCATCGATTCACTTCAGAAGGCCTTTATTAACCCTCCGGAGCCGTGTGGAGCAGTTATATGATGGAAAGATGCACTTTTTTGGGCTTCAAATTTTGGGCTGCCATTCACTGCCATTATAAAGCGTGGAAGAGCCAGGACATTTATATATTAATATAATGCCGATTGTATTCGTCTGAATGAAGAAAGTCATATACACCTAGGATGGCTTGAGGGCGAATAAATCATGGGCTAATTTTCATTTTTGGGTGAACTATCCCTTTAATTGGGAAAATCTTATTAAAGCCAAAATTACATTTAGCGTCACATTCATTGACAACCATACAAACATTTCCAGCGCTATCTTTGTCTGGAATTTCGGTCTATTTTCGCTGTGTATAATACAAACCCGATTCCAAAAAAGTTGGGACACTGTACAAATTGTGAATAAAAAAGGAATGCAATAATTTACAAATCTCATAAACTTATATTTTATTCACAATAGAATATAGATAACATATCAAATGTTGAAAGTGAGACATTTTGAAATGTCATGCCAAATATTGGCTCATTTTGGATTTCATGAGAGCTACACATTCCAAAAAAGTTGGGACAGGTAGCAATAAGAGGCCGGAAAAGTTAAATCTACATATAAGGAACAGCTGGAGGACCAATTTGCAACTTATTAGGTCAATTGGGAACATGATGGGGTATAAAAAGAGCCTCTCAGAGTGGCAGTGTCTCTCAGAAGTCAAGATGGGCAGAGGATCACCAATTCCCCCAATGCTGCGGCAAAAAATAGAGGAGCAATATCAGAAAGGAGTTTCTCAGAGAAAAATTGCAAAGAGTTTGAAGTTATCATCATCTACAGTGCATAATATCATCCAAAGATTCAGAGAATCTGGAACAATCTCTGTGCGTAAGGGTCAAGGCCGGAAAACCATACTGGATGCCTGTGATCTTCGGGCCCTTAGACGGCACTGCATCACATACAGGAATGCTACTGTAATGGAAATCACAACATGGGCTCAGGAATACTTCCAGAAAACATTGTCGGTGAACACAATCCACCGTGCCATTCGCCGTTGCCGGCTAAAACTCTATAGGTCAAAAAGAAGCCATATCTAAACATGATCCAGAAGCGCAGGCGTTTTCTCTGGGCCAAGGCTCATTTAAAATGGACTGTGGCAAAGTGGAAAACTGTTCTGTGGTCAGACGAATCAAAATTTGAAGGTTTTTTTGGAAAACTGGGACGCCATGTCATCCGGACTAAAGAGGACAAGGACAACCCAAGTTGTTATCAGCGCTCAGTTTAGAAGCCTGCATCTCTGATGGTATGGGGTTGCATGAGTGTGTGTGGCATGGGCAGCTTACACATCTGGAAAGGCACCATCAATGCTGAAAGGTATATCCAAGTTCTAGAACAACATATGCTCCCATCCAGATGTCGTCTCTTTCAGGGAAGACCTTGCATTTTCCAACATGACAATGCCAGACCACATACTGCATCAATTACAACATCATGGCTGCGTAGAAGAAGGATCCGGGTACTGAAATGGCCAGCCTGCAGTCCAGATCTTTCACCCATAGAAAACATTTGGCGAATCATAAAGAGGAAGATGTGACAAAGAAGACCTAAGACAGTTGAGCAACTAGAAGCCTGTATTAGACAAGAATGGGACAACATTCCTATTCCTAAACTTGAGCAACTTGTCTCCTCAGTCCCCAGACGTTTGCAGACTGTTATAAAAAGAAGAGGGGATGCCACACAGTGGTAAACATGGCCTTGTCCCAACTTTTCTGAGATGTGTTGATGCCATGAAATTTACTTATTTTTCCCTTAAAATGATAAATTTTCTCAGTTTAAACATTTGATATGTCATCTATGTTGTATTCTGAATAAAATATTGAAATTTGAAACTTCCACATCATTGCATTCTGTTTTTATTCACAATTTGTACAGTGTCCCAACTTTTTTGGAATCGGGTTTGTACATACAGTATGCTTCAAATGATTATTCATATATAGAAATATATGCTCTACTTTAACAACAAGACAAGGCGATGTAGTTGTTGTGGAAAAAACTAATAAAGAACAGCAGTCACAGCAGCAATTGTTCTCCCCTCCGCCATGTTTAAAGTTTATGGCCGCTCAACTCAGGAACTTGGGTATCAAATTTATCCCAGAGCTTTCAGGTGGTAAATACAACTTGTTCATGTCCAATTTTTAACTAGGAAACTCGTATTTACGATAATTCCGATTATTAAAGCATGTGAATGCAGAAATTCCCAAGCTCGAATTTATAACAGAATAATGAATTGGTTTGAGTAGAGCCAACTCAAATTAAACAAATTAGTTCAATCAAATTAACTTTTATGAGTATTTAGAACGTTCTGTTTCTTTTGAGTTCTCAAAACTGACACATTTTAAGTAATCTGAACGGTTTCATTGTTTTGAGCTTTATGAACTTTCTTTTAAACTGGGATTTCTATTTCCCAACATGCTTTGGGAGAGTAAATGCTAAAATAGTGTAATATAATGTTTTTTGTGCAAGATTAATGTTAAGTGGGAGATTTAGTAGTGTTTAATGTTTTGCTATGTTAGTTTAGAAGAGTTTCTGTTATGTTGTTTTTTTATTATTTTTATAGGGTTTCCATCTTGGTGACGAATGGAGCATGAGCTTAGTTTGAGAACAGATTTATGTAAAACGTATTATATCGCTGTACTCATTCAGCAAATGTTATGTTATGCTAATGCTATCAAAGCATTGTGTTACCAATTAGCAAGGTGGCATTTATTGAATTAGCTAGTTAAAGCTAGCCAAGTTTCCACTACTAAAAATATTTAAGTTGATACTTTTAATTAAAATGTATGAATTAGCATACTCAAATATTTGAAGTGCAATTAAAATGTATGAGTACAAAATAAAACTCTGCAAGTTCTGCTTACTTAAACTTTACATTTCTTAACTTAAAAAATTTGATTTGCCTCATTTTTTTTCCGTTTTGCCAACTTATTCGGGTTTACAGTGTACCAGAATTTAGTTGTTCTAAAAACACTGTAACCCACGGCTTCACATACCTACATATACCTGGCAAGGTTTCATAAAATAAACACACAGCAACAAAACTAACCAGATTTAATAATAAATAGGCTATATTTAAATCTAAGGTTTGACTTTGATAATCTAATTTATTTTTATTTTTTTGGCTAGTAGAAGTTCTGAATGGCTGGTAACTTAAAAATTTAGTAGCCAAATTGGTTAATTTAGTAGCCAAATTGGGCAAACCCTGTTCATAACAAATAATATTTATTAACCAATCAATATAGTTCTTCAGCAAAGTTTAGTAGAATAGCTGTCAAGCAACCACTGATGTAATGAGGTCAAAGGTGGGTGTTTATGGAGTATTTTACAGCTCAGCTAATCATAAACAAGAACTGGAACTATTTGTTTTATAAGCAGAATTTTACAAAGATTTCCACATCTAAAGTGTGATTTACTGACAGATGGCAAGGCACGTTTTAAAAGAACAAGGATTTTGAGGGAAGTCAAGTGTTTGACATGAATGAAAGAATGATGTGAAACAAGATGGACGGTCTACCTCAGCATTACAGTGCTGATTTGCAGTACTGGCGTAGGTTCAGCACTCACATTCAATTAATGTGATCGTCCTGTGCCGATCTCAGGAGACATCAGACACCAGGCTCACCGTTATAAACACTGACATGATGAGAAAAACGTCTCTGACTGAGACATTACTGAAAATGCCTGGTGGGTTTTGGTGTATTTGTTGTGTGTTTGTGTTCGTACATTCACCAGAGCACAGGAACACACACAGATTGGATCAAAGGCTTGAATACTTAGTGTAAGGCTTAAGATTCTAGACCGGCTCAGAAGAAAACACACTCATTCTCTAATCCCAACTCACTCACATAAAGACAGATGCTAATGTGGTAAAACTTGAATTTTGCCCATTCTGTACAATACTTTCTCTTAGTAAATACACTATATTGCCAAAAGTATTGGGACACCCCTCGAAATCACTGAATTCAGGTGTTCCAATCACTTCCATGGCCACAGGTGTATTAAATCAAGCACCTAGGCATGCAGACGCTTCTACAAACATTTGTGAAAGAATGGGTCGCTCTCAGGAGCTCAGTGAATTCAAGCGTGGTACCGTGATAGGTTGCCACCTGTGCAATAAGTCCATTCGTGAAATTTCCTCACTACTAAATATTCCACGCTCAACTGTTAATGGTATTATAACAAAGTGGAAGCAATTGGGAACAACAGCAACGCAGCCACGAAGTGGTAGGCCACGTAAAATCACAGAGCGGGGTCAGCGCATGCTGAGGCACACAGTGCACAGAAGTCGCCAACTTTCTGCAGAGTCAAGAGCTACAGACCTCCAAACTTCATGTGGCCTTCAGATTAGCTCAAGAACAGTGTGTAGAGAGCTTCATGGAATGGGTTTCTGGCCGAGCAGCTGCATCCAAGCCTTACATCACCAAGTGCAATGCAAAGCGTGGGATGCAGTGGTGTAAAGCACGCCGCCACTGGACTCTAGAGCAGTGGAGACGTGTTCTCTTGAGTGACCAATCACGCTTCTCTGTCTGGCAATCTGATGGACGAGTCTGGGTTTGGCGGTTGCCAGGAGAATGGTACTTGCCTGACTGCATTGTGCCAAGTGTAAAGTTTGATGGAGGGGGGATTATGGTGCGGGGTTGTTTTTCAGGGGTTGGGCTTGGCCCCTTAGTTCCAGTGAAAGGAACTCTTAATGCTTCAGCATACCAAGACATTTTGGACAATTTCATGCTCCCAACTTTGTGGGAACAGTTTGGGGATGGCCCCTTCCTGTTCCAACATGACTGCACACCAGTGCACAAAGCAAGGTCCATAAAAACATGGATGAGCGAGTTTGGTGTGGAGGAACTTGACTGGCCTCAACCCGATAGAACACCTTTGGGATGAATTAGAGCGGAGACTGCGAGCCAGGCCTTCTCGTCCAACATCAGTGCCTGACCTCACAAATGCGCTTCTAGAGGAATGGTCAAAAATTCCCATAAACACACTCCTAAACCTTGTGGAAAGCCTTCCCAGAAGAGTTGAAGCTGTTATAGCTGCAAAGGGTGGGCCAACTCCATATTAAACCTTACGGATTAAGAATGGGATGTCATTAAAGTTCATGTGCATGTGAAGGCAGGCATCCCAAAACTTTTGGCAATATAGTGTATCTAAAGTACATAAGCAACGACGCAATATCTAAACATCAGCTAAGCGTGGATTGCAGTGTTATCCTCACTTTCATTATCTAAAAATGACAGAAAATGCAATCTTCTAATTGATGGTCGTCTTACACATAAGCCACCTGTGATCCCAATTAGGCAACATGATGCAATATATCCACTGCTAAATAATCAGAGACAAACATATGGCCCATTTTTCATAAAGAGACTGTTATCATTACCAAAACAAGCACATGATTCATGAAGTCAATTAAATAACAAACACAGATGGTGAGCAGATCTTGCATAACCGATATGAATAGACTCTTACACACTACAGTCAGTTGAGTGTTGGACCAGGAGATTTTGCTATACTTAAAGACATTTGGCAATACAGGGCTCCAGACTAACATTTGAGAGCAGTGGCACCAGCGCCGTTAAGTTCTACAGATGGTGGTGCTGGAGGAAAATTTATCATAAAATTAATAATTTAATCATAAAACTACTATTGTTTTACATTGTTTTGTTAATAAGTGCAGTTGATAATATTAAAAATAATAACATTACATGTTTGTTTATTGGAAATTTAACAGTGAAGCACTGAGCTTGAATTGATATG
Source organism: Coreius guichenoti (assembly GCA_039654105.1). Lineage (NCBI taxonomy): Eukaryota > Metazoa > Chordata > Actinopteri > Cypriniformes > Gobionidae > Coreius > Coreius guichenoti. The sequence continues at coordinate 5,336,913 of CM077171.1, forward strand.
CAGATAAAATTAACTTTTATTAACAGTATATGTGCAAAAACCTAATTTTTATAGGGAAAATGTCAATATTCGACTCTTATTAAATGTACCATTGTTCTTTTATAGTATCACACTGAACACACTTTACTTGTTTTCTGTGTAATTCAGTCACACTTTGAAGAAAAGTTTTTGTTTTTCATGAGACTTTGTGACTTCCTACTTTTTTCCATATATTAAGGAGTGGAAATAAAAGTGCTTGTTTGCCACAGTGTTAGTTTTCCTACCCCTTTAAACTTTTAGTTTTACAAATCAAAAGGTTGTACGAACCCTGAGATTAATAATGTAAAAAAACAATACCATGGGGTGTTACTACATTAAATCCATGGTGAATGTTGGTGATTTGTGGACTGAAACCCCATGCAACAATGGTTTCTCCTGGTTTCCGTGTCAGCGCTGTTTGATCTGATATCTGTGTTTATAACAGAGAATTCTGCGCTGAACGCTTCCCACTAGATCCAGGGTTTCTGCAGGTTTTATGAAGGTAAATTAAAGACCTTTTCAAGACCAATTAAAGAGGGAACATAACACATCAATATATTCTCTAAATGTAAATGTCTAAGCAAACAAGTTGTATTAGTGACACTTCAAAGTTTGAGAGTACAATTTCCAACAGATATCCATTACGTTTTAATTCATTTTACAAAAAACAGCTTAAAGTTTGAGATAAGAAATCTTGAGAAATCTTGTGAAAGTAATTTCATGATTAAAACAAGAACAAATATCTGTCAATGGGTTCAGAAAAATCAAAATTTAAGTAATTTTCATACCCAATGACAGATATTTGTTCTTGTTTTAAGCATAAACTCACTTAATTTTGTTCAATTTCTCAGAAAACAAGACTTTATTTCTTAATTTTGCATGTCATTAAATGTATCTTGATCTAGGGATGTTTTGAATTTGAACTGGAAAACAAAAATCCAGAGGAAGAACATCATTTTTTGCAGTGCATGCAATTTAATTTTGCAATTAAATTTAGGGCCCTATGAAACCTGTTATATAGTTTATTCTGTTTTAATTTTTCTGGACTTTTTCTGGACCTTAATGGTTTAATTAAATTTTACTGACTTTCGTTCATCTTCGGAACACAAATGAAGATATTTTTAATAAGATGGGAAAGATGTCTGTCCATTGACAGTCTAAGCAATTTCCACTGAGGCTTCAAAAAGTCAATAAAGAGATAGTAAAACGAAATCCATATGAATCAAGCGGATTATTCCAAATTTTCTGAAAAGACTCGATCACTTTATATGATGAATGAAAGTCTTTACGGGTTTGGAGCGACATTAGGGCGAGTAAATGATGACAGAATTGTCATTTTTGGGTGAACTGTCCCTTTAAGTGTTCAGACCTACTTTTGATTTATTCATCCAAAATTTGACAAATTCCATGACATTCCTCTTTATACAGTAAATTCCATTTTTATGAATGGATTCTACAGTTCTGTCCACATTTTCTGCATTGCAGAAATCATAGGGCCCTAATTTAATGCCATGATATTGAATTTAAGACTTTCTGATCAAATTTAAGACATTTTTAATGCCTTAAATTGTGGAAGGTCAAATTAAGACTTTTAAGACCCGCGGTAACCCTGTAGATCTCGCTGCAATGTTATTAATTCTGTGGCGAATTCAAGCGCTTTCTCACTGGATCTCCCAGCGCTGTGTAGTAACAGTGTCACGTGATCGAGATCGGCCAGTGTATGAGCTCGCGGTGCAATGTCTATTATTGATCCGAGCTGATAAACGGCCCGAGCAACGCAAGGTCAAACAAATAGTGTTCAAGCTCAAAAGAATAGTTTTGCCATTTGATGTTTCTCATATGCAACAGAAAAGGCAGCTCTTATCAGTTGGGCACTGTGGTGGAGGCACCAGTGTGACCTCTAACAAAATTTAGTCGCACCAGCAGGAAAAAAGGTTGCAAAATGCCACCATTTGGTCGCAGTCTGGAGCCCTGTAATATCAGATGAGCAGTGTGATATCACTTAATTAATCACCGATTAAATGACATCTAACAGAGCAATATAACAGAAGTCGAAAAGTTAAAGGACAGAAGAAAGATCAGAAAAAGGAGACAATTCTATGTGTGAGCATGACTGTGACTAAAGGGAATGAAAGATGAGAGAAATTTCTATTTCAAAATCAAAGAGAATGGCTCTTAACTGGATCTCATCTCTACAGCTTAGCACTGTAAAAAAAAAAACACTCCAGCCAAGACATCTGAAATTCAGCCCACAAACCCATCACACTGATTTATGCTCTTAAAGTCAACATGATACAGCATTCTCAATCCATTTCACCTCCGTGATGTATTTTTTAGTGAAACAAGATCTTCAGCAAGGAAATAATGTAGGGCTGAACATGATTTTATTTATCAGGATTTGATTGGATGGTTATTTGAGTGGCTGCTACCTATCAGAATGGAGTCAGAGCTGAATGTGAGTTTCTGGACCACTACTGCCCTCCCGAAACCACTTATGAGGATTTCTGACCGGAAAGTAAAGGCTGAGGTCAAGTTCATACTCAAGAGCTTCTCCAAGCATCCCAATGGTGACATTTCATTTCTTATCTATCAATATTTGCTGTTATTCTCTGAATCGTTTGCCATTAAATTTAAGATACTTTAATCTACACACTGATCAGGACAAGATGTGGTAATAAATGAAATGACTGGGGTGTGCAGAGCATGAGGCGTCTCATGGGAGGCCGCCGGTATAGCTTCACACGACTGCGGTGTGTGTGTGTGTGTGTGTGTGTGTGAGAGAGGGGGTTCCTGAGACTGTCTAATGGAGCACTAATGCAGTGAAGAACAGGATGCAGGACAGTGGGAGGTGGCCTTATTCGGCCCACAGGATAAGCTTGTGAAAGGACTGAAAATGTCCGAGTTCTGCAGGGAGTGTTCATCTCCAAACAGAGCAGATCAAAAATAGATACATATTAATACAAGGGATACAGAACACATGCTGTTCATTCAAGATGTGAATGGAATACACAATGGGCAAGATGCCACAGAACAGAAGGGATAAAGAAGTAAAGCTCTAGAGATAAGAAAGAAGCATTTCTTAGATTAGATATGACGAAAGAAATAAAGAAAGAAAGAAAGAAAGAAAGAAAGAAAGAAAGAAAGAAAGAATGATGTGCACTTACTAACTGCAATATCAATGGCTGGATTTAAGGCCTTAAAGAAATAGTTCACCCAAAAATTAAAATTAGCCCATGATTTACTCATCCTCAAGCCATCCAAGGTGTATATGACTTTCTTCTTTCAGCCAAACAATCAGAGTTATATTAAAAAATATCCTGGCTCTTCCCATGGCATTGAATAGCGCCCGAGTTTTTAAAGCCCAAAAAAGCACATCCATCCATCATAAAAGTAATCCATACGGCTCCAGTGGATTAATAAATGCCTTCTGAAAGCCAAGCCATGCGTTTCCATAAATATACATATTTAATGCTTCCGGTAAAGGCCGTACACGTACGCGCGTTCACGAGAGTGTCGAGATCATAGGCGTATGTAGGGCGTATGATGCGTAGCGTAACCTTGGATGAAAATTGACTAATGCAGAAGCGCAAAAGATAAAGCAAAACAAAATGGCGGTCACGAATTAGAAGTCTAAAACGAGAAGTTTTAAAGAGAAATGACAGAAGATTTCGATGTAAGAGAAGAGGAGCTACGTCATACGTCGGGTCAGAGGTCACCCTCCCGCCAGAACTCGACTCTCTTGTGAACGCGTGTACCATAGAAATGTATACGTAAATGGCACATTCGAGCTCTCCAGACACGTCGGCGCGCCCGCCATCTTGCAACAGTCAGCGTGCCGTCACTCACAGTATAAATCAATGATGCGCAGCTTCTGGTTGTAAAACCGCCGAGATTTAAATTACCTGAAGAAATGGGATAACTTTTCACAGGTGAGAATGTGTTGGTTTGTGGTTTTATATGTATTAACTCAATATTACATGTTTTACTATGGCACTTTTAATGTTTTTACTTTAGTTATGGTAACCTTTTAATGTCGTGTTATGCTGGGTACACACGAAAAGATAATCTGGGCGATTTTGGGGCGATTTTTCCCCTTCCAACAATCCTAGGTAAAGTCCCGATCATCTTGATGGTTCTACAGATTATTTTATCAGATTTTCCTGTGGTGTGAGGTGTGTTAAGAGTGATTGAACCTGATCGGAAGAACGTGTGATTCCTGATCTCGAATCATGTTGAATATTTACGATCAGAAATCCTGACGTGTGGGGGAAACCCCGAGGACACAAGCGCGCGCGCTCTGGAGATTATCACGTGAAACGAAACAATACCCAATCAGAAAGCAAGCTGACGGAAGACTCACCTCCAGCTCGCGCTGTAACACGTAAAGGTCATTTTCACACTGTCTCCATGACTTCATCTAAACATTTTCATTCCCCCCGCCCGCAAATTTTCTGTAAAAAGCATTCCATACACTATAAGCGCAATTTCTTCTTGCCAGTCGTCCGCCATGTTTGTTTACTTTTAAGTCACGTTTGAGATGTTTTGATGCGAGAGATTTTGCGAGATTTCCCGTGTTCTCATGCGGGACTCTGTTATTTGTGAATGGAATCTGTTAGTGTGTGGTGTGCTTTCCTGATCACACAAACATGACGAATTAAAATCATAGATTTAACCGTTTTGTTCCTCTAGTGTGTGGAGTGCCACGCTCCACACACTAGAGGAACAAAACGGTTAAATCTATGATTTAAATTCGTCATGTTTGTGGTCTCTCACATTTCTTATAAGAGTTTAAAAATCTTTTTGTGTGTACCCAGCATTAGCCGACGCCTTCGTCTTGTTGTATTGTGTTAGTTTAGCAAATTCATCTGTTGAAGTCTATTTCAAAGATACGCATACATGTGTCTAACTACGGTTGCAGACACACAGTCGACTTGCTCTTGAATCTCCACGGGCCAGCTTTTATCGTTCCAATATGGTGGAAGGCTTACGTACAGCTAATGACGCATCTATATATTTATGGTGGTAATATATCAATAATATATCTATTATATTGCGGTAATATATCTATATATATATTAATTGCGAGGTGGGACTCCATGGATCGGACTTGTTTGTTCAGCACATCCCACAGATGCTTGATTGGATTGAGATCTGGGGAATTTGGAGGCCAAGTCAACACCAGAAAACGTGATTCATCAGACCAGGCCACCTTCTTCCATTGCTCCGTGGTCCAGCTCTGATGCTCACATGCCCACTGTTGGCACTTTCAGTGGTGGACAGAGGTCAGCATGGGCACCCTGGCTGGTCTGTGGCTATGCAGCCCCATACACAACAAACTGCGATGAACTGTGTATTCTGACACCTTTCTATCAGAACCAGCATTAACTTCTTGAGCAATTTGAGCTACAGTAGCTCGTCTGTTTGATCGGACCACACGGGCCAGCCTTCGCTCCTCACGTGCATCAATGAGCCTTG